>JAATLQ010028950.1:78238-96979 GCA_013421005.1 Heliconius erato x Heliconius himera | reverse complement strand
GTTATTGCTTTCAGAAATTCAGCGTTACCATTAAAAATATTCTTCATCACCTTCATTATATACTTATCGGCCATCTCCATTTATATTTATATCATCTGCATTCCGAAAGCAATCGTGCATTTTTATCCAAAAATATATACATACATGACCACTAGCTAAACGAACTATCCATTCGACGAAAGAAAAAACGAGAGAACTCCATTGGAAAATTAATACATCAAAACGTTTTTTGGCGTAATACATTTCGAAATACTGGTTTCGTACCCGCCATCACTACATATACATATATAAATATAACATCTTAAAGTTAGCAATCCAAAAATATAAAATGTACATGTTGCATTCGTGCGCCCTCGGGTGACCCCCCCCCCCCCACTACTCCTCTCCCTTCCGCACATTTAAATTGTGCGAATTTTAATTGCAATCAACAAATATTAACGATTGATCATATTCTTGTGCGGAAATCACAAATTACAATTTAATTATTTAATTAATTTTTTAATTATTTAATCAATCAATTGGTAATTATTACACAACAATTAACAAATGTTAATTAATTTAATAGTAATTGTTATATTACAATTACCAATTTATTGGTAATTTAATGGTAATTGTGAATTCCGCAGAAAGAAACGATTACTTGTTAATCTTTTATCGTTAATTTCAATTAAAATTCAGCCAACTCTGCCGCACCCCCCACACCCCCACACCCCGCGCGTCCCTAAACTCAATCTCGTGTCGTGTTCGCGTGTCTCGCGACTTTTGCTTCATCACAACACCAGAGGGTGCAAAAGCCGCCACAACTGGACGGTTATTCTCGAACTGCGTCGCGTTACATTCGTCGTCTTCGTCTAAATATACGTATATTATTAACGTTTTCTACTCAGTTTTTTATTTTATCTTTTCAACTGCCTTTAACGCCCTTGATTAGATAAAGACAAACCATTAGAATATTGTTAATAATATATGAATCCATATCTATATGACAACTCCGGGCCTTACAAATCTCGTTAAAAGAAATAAACTTGTAAAATATGCAAGTCTAAACGATGAAACAAAAACAGATGTAAAACATTAGAATTAAAAGACAGAAACGTATGTAAATAAAGCCCTCTTTAAGATTATTCAATTGAAAGTCAATAAAAGTATAGAAACAATAGACGTGGCGTACAAAGTAAGTAAGGAATCTGTCCCACGGCCCTGCACAAGCAAAGCAATCATAGTCATTCGTAACTTTTGCTTTATAAAAATACGAATCGAAAATATCTCGACGGCAGCACGTCGTCTTAGTTAAGCTATGATTACTTTCTAACCTCTTAAACTATATCTATACGACTACATTAAAATATCAGAGAATTCAGAAAAAGGGAATATTTAGGTATTTATTTCTATATTAAGTGGTGCACAACCTTATTTTTTTCATGAACGCTAGATTATTATAGCATTTAGCTTTATCGAGGATCTAAAAACAAAAATTATTAATCTAATAAACTAATTTTAAATTGTTGTATTCGTAATTTATTAAATATTATAAATGTAATAGGTATTGAAGTAGGAACTAGGGGTGGGGGAATTTAAATACTTAAACTATAGTGTTCATTTTTAAATGAATTCATCTAATATAAAGAAATTGTAAATAAGAAATTAATCAATCCCAAAGTTAAAACTATGAGTAATTTTTTCAAATAATTCTAAATTTTATAGGAATATTTTGAAACAATCTCATCTCTTTGTCAGGTGTTCGTCTAAATGCGTCATTCTTGCGTCGACTAAAAGAGAATTAACCTATTAGGCTGGAATGAAACCTATATGGTAAACTTTAGACCAATAGTAAAACTAAGTACTTTTTTTCTTAAATACGATAAAATCTCGAAATACTCACAGCTCGTCGGGTTTATTGTATTATACGCTAAGTGCATCTACTTTATAAGAACAGTGGCTTTTTAATAATTTGAATTTGTACTTAACCTACTTACTTTCAACTCCACCGTGAAAATCATGAATAGAGCTAAGAAATCCAAGATTTGACTTGAACTCGAAACCTTGCATTGAAAGCGGGTGGTAAATTTAAAATAAACGATTTCTTTCCAATTTTATCGTAAATGCACATTTTTTTTTTCAAATAGTGCCGTCGATGAATCTCAATATTTTATTTTATGTTGCCAATATAACGGATGATCTAAGAAAATTACATTACATTCAATTTAGAGTTTTTTTTCAAAAATATGATTCCAATAAACGCCCTAAACAAATTTCTCAAAAATACATTATGAAAATATAATACAAATACGATAAAATTTATACTAAATATAACCCTGTCTATGACCTGAAGAGTTAAACACAATTACGAAATAAAGGCCAAACCACGAATAAGACATTTAAAACAACTAATAGTAACGAGGTACAAATAAAAGTGCAAGGACAGAATATGGAAACAATTGCAGATAGTGAAATGGTTAAAACACCCTAAGAAGAATACAATGAGAAATATATTTAACCAAATGCGACACTCACATACGATAATTAACCTTTAACTGACATTAAATCAGTAAAAGCACAACTTTTACTAACTTATTATGCGTTAATTTGTAATATACGCCTTTGAATGATGCAGTTAGTTATAAGTTTTTTTATATCTTCCAAAGCCTCAGTTACGTCTTCCATGAGACCTACGGAAGAAGGCTGGAAGAAGATAAGTTTGGTAGGTATAAAGGATATTGCTATGACTAGAAGAAGGCAGTAATGTGTTTTTGAACCGATGTGATGATTTTAAATCATAAATGTATAACGATGCCTATAAAATAATTAAAATCCTGACTCCGGCAGTTTGTATAGTTATTTTGAACGATGGAAAAAGAGATAATTTAGATTTTGATGCATGCTAAGTCCCAAAATTTGAAATTGAAGATGTACGTGATAACATAATTAGAAAGCAGTTAAATTACATCGATGTAATGGGTCAGGTCACATTTTAAACAGAAGCTCGATAAGGAGATCATCATCTGCGTCCATCGGTGATTCCGGTGCTAAGTAGTCAATGATCCTGGAACAAAGCAAATTGTATTATTTATATTTCCATAAGAAATGATTGGCATAAACCAATTCTTTTTTCCATTCTATTCCAAGATAAGTCTCAAAAATGGGTAGCTTGTTAAAAAGAGTACACTAACGGACGTACACGGATTGATTTTGTTTATTTTTATTATGATTAAAAAATTAATAATGGTTTATTACAGTCAAAATATATACAAAATATATACAAATTTACATATACAAATTAACAAGGATAGATTGTTAGTATTTTAACAAATATTTGAAGATACTTGATAACATGGTAATTTTACCTATTGGGCGTGTGTGTACTGGTGGTGGGCCGCGGAGAGTTTTGGCGGGCATCCGGGCAGAGCCGGGCCACCTTCGCGTTTTCGGCTCGTGCGCTCTGCAACCTGATCAAAATAAATAAAAAACACATATTATTTCGTCTGAAAGTACCCTACGTTTTCAATTTACTTTTATTTAGCAGTAAAAATATCGTCTTAGATAGAAGATTGAGGTTTTTTTTGTTATGTCTGAGCGTAAGTATGTGCTTAATTGTTTTTTTAATTATTTAAAAAAAACATTGACAAATACGATATTTTTTAAAATATAGAATGATGTAAAAATATCTTAAAATAAATTTAATATTAACTCTTTCATAGGCAAACTATACCATTAGATTCCCTAGTTTAATAACAAATTCTAATTATAATATCAAATTCTAATTCTAGCATCTATTTTTCAAAGTTTCGTATAATTTGTAATACGTAATTTATTCTACGAATTAAGAAGAAATTTTGCCTTTACATCAATATTCTCGGTCACGGATGATAAAATAAGTTATCTTTTATAACATACGTGCACCACCACATATGGAACGTGACGATTCTAATCATTTATAACAGCAGGGGTGAAAAAATATCACGATGTGACAAAATAAATATAAAAGAGGCACGATGTAGTTAGAACTTATATAATTACTAGTCGTCGCCCGCAACTTGGTTTGCATTGATTTTACACATACTCGTATAAAATGGAAAATTAAGTTGGAATTTTGAGAAATCCACTCTTAATGTTTCCCTAATATACTCTCTAGTTTTAAACTTTTTAACTCGAATAGTCTTTGCGTTCTCTGTCAGTCAGGTCAGGTTTCCAACGGATCGGGTCCAATCAGGAGTACGTTGAACTCACGAGAGTAAACTGTAAAAATTTGTCACTAAACAAAATTGTGATATAAATTACTTACGGTTGTAGTAAATTCCTCCCAAGTACTAGAAGCGTGAAATTATTTAACAAAATAGTACATAAAATAGTATAACTTTTAATTTAATTTAAAATTTTAAAGTGTAATTTGCACATTCATGGTAATAAAAACATTTAAAATTCAAAGTCAAGGTTCAAATCCTGCTACGTTCAATTTTTTATACAAAACTTCAGTATTTCATTCAGAGCTGACATTCAACACGCAATATCTCGAAGTCGGGTGGAAAGATTGGAATGTCTTTAAGGTTCTCTCTAGGTCTTTATCCCTCATGTGCAGGGTGCACATGAGGGATAAAGCGTAAATCTGAATATTTTAGTTTTTTTTTTCTCGAAGCTGTATCTATATAGGCAAGCTAAGACACTTGGTTCTTTCATTTATCAAGACATTACGTGCAGAATGACGTAACTCAACGCTATGACTGTTTTTCGTAGGTATTATTATTTTGAAAATAAAAAAAACTCCATACTTATAAAAATATTATTACAAATATATCGATAAGCCCAAGGAATCCACCAAACAATCTCATATTACATATCAAAATCAATACACGCATATTTCATATTACACTTTTATCCGGCCCTATAGAGAAGGGCTTTGGATCGCGTTACGAAATTTCGATATTAGTTTCTGGTAAACAATTTCGACCAGTCAAAGGACGAAATGGGCAAACATGTGGAAAATTATACGAGCTTCGTCTATAAATATTATAGACAATGTAAGATACAGTATGTAATTAAAGTATCTTTGGAATAGATACAAAAGAAAATATGTGAATTATTTTATAAGTTGTTATTATTTTATTTGTTGTAAATAGTATTATTATTATTTCTATTTATACAATCGATATTAATAAAACTAATCATTTCATTACTAAAAAAATACTAGTTTTGTCTACAAAGAATCCAAACAATTTATCAAATTATTCACAATCACTTTATAAAATTACATTGAAATTATTAATAATATTTGAATTATTATATAGGAATGATATAAATGCCTAATAATTACTTGAGTGTAAAATCCTTAATCAAAATACAGTGTTAAAGCAATACGAAGCATTATTTTTCTACTACGGTGGTAAATATTGCGTCTACAGCATAAAAATGTACAGACAGCAAAAAAACTTGGCATCATCGTCGTGGAGTTGGAACTTGTTTGACAGTAAGAGTGGGTTTGTTTCCTACTCGAAAGAAAGGTTAATTTAAAATTATTATATCCCATGTCGTCTAAGATAAAAAACGGCGTTAGATTCCGTTACTCCATATGTCACAAAGTGAGCTAATAATTGAGAATGGAGTGTTAAGACACTATATCACCTACCCCCTATTACTGGAGTAATTACGTATAGATAAACATTTTTTAATTAATAGTTACTTATAGATAAACTTTTTAGCTTAGCTCTTTTTACTGTTCCTGAAAATAATTTTGTTTTATAAATAATGTTACTAATAATCATTTGATTATTTTTTAAATCATTTTAAGTTAGCTGTAATATTTAACAGTCTATATCTATCTCTCTTTCTGTCTAATAAATTTTATAAATAACAAATAAACTAAATTATCTTATTTTCGTTTATTCTTTTTTTTAGAATAATGACACTTACTTGATCTTGGATTGTCGCATAAATTGTTGTATTTTTCTCGCCGCTTGATTTTGACGTCTTTGAGAATAGGTTCTCCTGTAAAATAGTTATTTAGATGAACAATACTTTAGTTACAATATTTAACTTTTCATACCATAATCATTCTAATCATTCTAAGAAAAAATAATGAAGTTTAGTAATCAAGTAATAATTAAGACAAAGTCTTTAAATACATATAGTATTTCATTAAAAGTAGGTCAGCCAGAGGGAACTTAGTGCTAAGACACTCTGTTTCTCATGCATCAGTCATTTTTTAAGACATTGTAAGTTGATTGATGAAACTTACCATTGCGCTTTGTTTTCTTACTTGAGAAAATGAAAACAATTTATTCTCTCGAGTAGAATCGAACTTATAACTATCGCGTTTACAGTTAGACGCTGCGCCACGAGTGGTCGGTCGCCTTATATGTATACATAACACTAAAACCGATTCTTAAAAGACGTTGCTAAGCAACTCCTAAGATTGTAAGCGCTAATTTTTTGAGTTGAAATTAAGAAGTTTAGTTTTATGTTTTATATGGACTATAGAAGACGGAATTTATATTTTATTTATAGAATAAAACAAAATTTATAGTCAGTAATATATAATCAGTGTTGTATTATACAACAAAAAGAAAATAAACTTAATTTGCCGTTGCTAGGCAACGCTTTTTACAAGTTAATAGCATGGAATTAATAGGATAACTCCAATCTGACATTGGCTTGATGCTACGATTATTGCATACAAAAACACATAAAATATGTAAAAAGCTTCAAAGAAATATTAATAGTTTTTGTATGTCAAATATGGACAAAAAAAATAAAAGCAGTTGATACGTCAATTGAACGACTCGTGTAAGTTAAGTACTAGAAAGTCCTCGAACTTTACAGGTATTTTTTTCTTAGCTTAACGCTAAGATGTCAACTCGTAATATTTCAATTATAAAAATCAAATAGCAGAGTAGGCAGAGGGAACCTGTGGTGGAGTACGAAATATCTTAAGACTTAAGACACTTCGTTCCCTAGTATCCGCCCAATTTTCGAAACTAAACGTGGCGGGTGGCTGAACTCAATGCCGCGCTTTGTCTCGTTTCCTTTTCCCCCAAGTTGGGATCGAACCCACAACGTCGCGTTTACAATCAGACAAAGACAAAGATATAAATAAAACATTTTAACTCACTTAATAGGTGTAGCGGTGAGTCGTCTCTCCCTGTGGGAGCGGTACCCCCGCTGTATGACGGTCGCCGCCGCGTGCATCTGCTTCAAATACGCGAACTGAAACAAATTATTTACTGCAAACACAATTTTGTTTTAGGGGCATTCAACAACAACACAACAAAATAATTATTTGTAGGTTTGAGCGTTTTATATACGCTAATCTAAGGAACAGCTTAATTGATTTAAATGAAGTTTTACTATGATATTTTGGGAAACTTCTCTTAAATTGTGTTTGTTTTATTTTAATCGGTTCATAAGTCAAAATTTTTTATCAATAATACAGTCGACTAAATAATTGAAAAAATACTGTTTTATTGGATTAGCTGCAACTTTAGTTTTTGGGGTTCCTGTAGCTGTAACAAGAGGTAAAAATGTTATTCTTTTACTAAGACTCCGCTGTACGTCCATACAAGTTTTAGTAAAAAAGTCTGTCTATCTGTCTGTCTGTTTGTCCGTCTATCTGTCCGTCATCCACCAGAATATATCTAGTGAAACGTGATCTGTTCCACACACCAAGCTGGGCAGAGGGAACCTAGTCTTTAAACACTCCGTTCGTTGCTTTATGCCGTATCCTAGAAGCATTGTTTGTAGAGTGGCGGAACTCAACGCCACGCTTTGCCTCGACAGCAGAGCGAAGAAATGAAAATATATAAGTAGTAATAGTAAGAAAGTTGATCTTCTTGCAAATAATGTATTTCTATTGAAACTACTATTTCTGTATAAACTATTTCACACACTACAAGATTGGCTGTTAGAGAATGCTATTTAGCGTTAAGCCCGCCTTTTGTACTTTTTTTTATAAATATGTGCATTAGTAATATTAAATAAGTAAATTTTGACACTTTGCAGTAATAATATTAAATAAGTAAATTTTGTTCTTATAGCAACAAATACTTCAAAACTGAATAAAATAAATATTTAAGGGGGCTCCTATATAGCAAACGTGATATTTAGCCGTTTTTGTAGATAATAGTACAGAACCCATGGTGCTCGAGTCTGACTCGCACTCGGCTGGTTCTTTTTCTTCGAATACCAGCGATAAGTATTATAAGCTCCAGCTTCACTCTTTTACGGGTATTTAATATTAGGAGGCAGAGGAGACTTAGGCTGAAGACACTCCGTTATGTTTCAAAATGTATTCCATGTAAATCAAAAATATATTTTCAGGTTTACGATGTATCCTGTATAAAACTGGGTAGAGACAACCTATCCGATGATCGCATCTTATTCGAGTTCGAGACATTACTCCCTGAGTGGCGGAACTCAACGCTATAATTTATATACCGCTTTAATTTATTTATTACCACGCTTACAGTGTCCAATACAAGTAAATGATTTCTCATACAATCTTATAAAGAAAAGGTAACAAAACGAAAACCAGACCTGTTTATAACGTCTGTAACAGTTCTGTATGGTGATGGCGGCGGCGGCGGCGCGGCGCTGCAGGAGGCGGCCGCGGTACTGCCGGTACGCCTTCTGGATGGTAATCGCTGCGGAGTATAGCTCGCGCTGTTCACGATCTGTAACAAAAAAATATTTAAAAAAATATTCCAGCCCAAACATCATATTATTTGTCTTAAATTATTTCATCAAGGCTTTTGCATCAAAGTTTCCTGTGCAATACAAGTCTTTTCTTGTAGTAAGTACTATATCATAACTTCCACTATTTTTTTTGTCTACATTGGATTTAAATCCATGGAAATAAATCAACACATAAACAGCGTATTCTATATAGCCAAAAAGGTTTACATAAGTAAAAAAATTACATACCATTTAAAGTGAGACTGGAAAAATGTGTAGTCGTATTCAAGAACTCCTGCAAAGTGGCTGACGATGTCGGCATCGCTGACCGGGGCGACGCTGGTGGAGGGGACAGCGCCGACCCGGGGGACACTGACCCGGATGAGCATGGTGTGGAACCGCCACAGTATCTAAATGTAGGTATTGATCCTTAAACTTAGTTATATTATATACTACCTACTTATTTTATAAATGTGAAAAATTAAGAGGATGGATATATGTCACTTTTTACAGCTTCAGCTTCACGCTGTATTCCGCACACAGCAGGGTACGCAGAGGGAACCTAGTGTTAAGAAATTCTGTTCCCCACTTCCTACCGAATTCTGGAGGCATTGTGCGTTGAGTGGCAGTATTCAACGCCGCGCTTTGCCTCGACACCAGAGCGAAGAAATGGAAATATAAATTTATGTAAATATTTCATCTCCTCGAGTGGAGATCGAACCCACAACCAGTCGGTTTTACAGTCACACTATGTGCCCCTGCGCAACGACTGGCCTCACTTTTTACAATGTAAAGTATTTTTTTTTGTTTTTTTATTTGGCTTTTATTAAAGCTGAAACATTTCGCTGAAATTCTAAAGTTGATCAAAATAAGTGTAGAATCTTCAACAGTAGTTTCCCAACTCTGGTTAAACTTGATAATGATTTTCTTCATTCAACGGGTAATGCCTCAAAAATGAACGGTATATGGAAAACGTGGTCACTTATTACTATTATACTTAGTCTCTATTAAATATAAATTTAAATAACTTTATTTATACGAGAGATTGGATAGTAAATATTGTTAAAGCATTGCTGTTATTATTTTAGATTAACTGTAATTACCTGTAAGTATTATCGCAGAACTCAAAGCTAAAATCACTACTAAACGTAGTGCTGTCGTCTAGTAGTGGAACGATGAGTGAGTCCTCTCCCACGCCGCTGTCCAAGTCACAGCCGCTCAGAAGCGATGAACTCTCGTTCTGTTTGTAAGAATGATTGAATTAAAATATCAAATTGATAATTATTAATTAAACTCTTTAACATCGTTATTTGTGTGTTCATAAACCCACCATGTTATAGGAATCTTGTTTAATTTTTACCTCAATCTTCACAATTGTATTAAAATTGCCAGACTTAAATTTAGAAAAACTTAGTGTATTAAATCGTTATTCTTTGTTTTTTGATAGTGTTTGCTTCGTAATATCTTTATATGCCATAATGATACCCTTATTACTATGGAAGAATTAATATTTAGTTTTATATTTTACTAACCAACTAGAATATTTACTGATTGCATTTTAAATTATTCTTCTTAACGTAACATGTAAATTTACAACTGTAATTTTAATAATATACAGCTATAACAAACGCACATTAAGTTTGATACGCAATTAGGCAAACAATAGTTTCAGTAATTTTAAATGTATGTATATGTTATTAAATACAATAATTACCTTTATTCTATCTGGCATAGCAGCTATGATTTGTTCGGCCAGCGTGAACACCCGGTCATCCTGCTCCCCTGAAATCAATCGGTATAGTGGAATCTCGAAAGCAACAATTTCCTAGACAACAATTTAGTCATACCTTCCCATTTTACCCCATTCTCCCCATTTAATACTGTTTGTCTGATCTAGCAGAGGTTTTCTACGGAACATCAGTTAGTTTAATCATAATATTATAAAAAAGACATCGACAAAAAACCAATAAATGAACAACAATTTATACAGGGTGCCTTATTACGAAACCTTGGTGAAAGCATACTTACCAATAATTTATAGCGTATGTATAATTAACTACACATAAAAAGCCATTACATAAATATCGATTCATGCAAGCGATTGAGCGTCATGCAGTGTAACATTGTTTTTGGTGATATAGAAATTTAGTTTACATATTTCTTCTGTATAAGGCGTTGAGTGTACGTTTGTATTGAAGATAGGAAACCACTTAAAACTGTTGTGTCTGAAAGTACAGTGATTGTGGATAGACCAATACGAACCATTGAAAGCGACATCGATGGACAACATCGAGAAGTTACACCGAATGATTCGTTTAAGTTTATTGTTATAATATAATAAATAGCAATTTGTTTTCGATTTAATAGTAATAATCGTAAACCAAACAAATAATATATAGAAATGAAAATATTTTAATAAAGTATGAAATAAAATAATCATTCGGTTCAACTTGTACAGGTAGCTACAACACCGGGGCATCTCCGCTCGACAGGGTAGATATAGAAGAATCTACAAGTGGTCTACCGATAGCGATGACGGAGCTACACTGCGACAGAAAGACAGTCGACGTTGGAAGAGAGGCCGGAGCGGCCATGCAGCTACAACATTTACAACATCGATACAACTCGAGCGGAGGTTTGGCGATTTGAAATGGTATAGAACAGTTCCACTGATCTCACATTAACAGCCAATCTCTTTAACACCTAATAAACACTATATACTAGCCGTAAAGCCAATTGTTTCTTTATCAACCGTGTATATGACAATTTTACGTATTTTTTTATCTATAGCAGTATTATTATAATCAACAGATTGGATAACATCATTCACATAACATTTATCAAATATAAAACCTAAATAACCATTCAATTTACATCTCAGATCATTTTGAAAAATATCATCACCAGTGATTGGGTAATTTAGGCAGGTAGTCTATACCGTTTCGTTCGCAACTGACCTGCAGCGTGGTGCGGGCGCGCGACGGCGGCGGGCGGCGAGCGGCGCGCCGTCTCGCCTGACGGACGGACGGACAAGTCAGCTCTGACAACGATCGACACGCGAACGCGCGCGCGATAAATACATCACACCGATATACACCCACTACTTTACTTTGGCTTTAAACCTATACGTTTAAACTTCTTAAAACACGGAATTTGATGGTATTGATTCCTGTGTAACATTATGTTATGCATTTTTTATTTTATTTCGATTGGTTAAAGATATTTCATCAAATATATTGAAGATTTCATTTGTCATTTAATTATTACTTTATATATTGATATTAAATATTTTAAAATACATTTATTTGCAGATATTTAAAGTCTTCTGTAAATGTAACGTTAATCCAAGTTATGACTAACAAATTTGTTAATAAGAAGGAGAAAGTTGTCCTCCTAAAATAATAATACTATTGATAATTTCAAAAGTTATCTTTTGGCTTACTTTGACCAATCTAAGATATATTTCATTTTCTTCTATCACACAGATACTAAAATATCTAATCATATTATCAATAATAATAATAATAATTTGGTCTAAAAATAAAACAAATATAGAACAATTGAACAAAATTAATATGAACGCGATTGGTACTAAAGTTGAGATCGAAGTCGATCTTTAAAAATTAGGCGCCGTGCCGATGAAAATAAATAATCGTTTGCAAATGAAAATTTAACTGACTATGGATATGAATGTAAGAAAGGCTTAAACTTACAGAGAGCTAAGTCCATACGTCGGCCAAGTTTCATATCGCCAAGGCTGTCTTCAGAATTGTCTGAATCCAGAGGAAGCGACATGCTTCTTTCCCATCTGAAAAAGTTATATAAATAATGTTATAAAACTGAGAACTTTGATTGGTAAACGCGCCAATCTCAACTACTGACTGAGATTGAAGAAAGAATTATTTTTGTATGGATTATGGAATTTTACCGGATCCTGACTCGAGAAATAAAAAAAAATCAGCTTCACGATGTGTCCCGCAAACAGCCCAGCTGTTGTTATTGTAGGCAGAGGGAACCTAGTGCTAACACACTCCGTTCCGCACTTTCTGTCGAATTCTGCAGGCATTGCGTGTTGAGTGGCAGAACTCAACGCTGCGCTTTGCCTTGAGACCAGAGCGAAGAAATGGAAATATAAATTTAAGTAAATATTTCATCTCCTCGAGTGGGGATCGAACCCACAACCAGTCGGTTTTACAGTCACACTCTGTGCCCCTCCGCCATAACTGGCCTCAATTACAAAATATTTTTTATTTCCCTGTTCTAGTAAAACAAAGTGTTACGTAGAGTTCTGACTCTCAACAAGCGACGTTCCGAAATAAAGTAAACAGCGAAAAAGGAATATCTTAACATTCGTTTTTTTTTCAGCTTAACATAGTTCACTCCCTAATCGCACTCTCAAACGTAGCGTTTTCATAAAAAAAGTAAAAATATATACCTAGAAGATGAGTTTCCGTCACTTTTGTCAATCGCAGAGCTGGACCTGAAAGCATCCGCCATATTGATACCGCTATCAATAGACGGTCTCTTCACAAGGTTGCTTTCCAAGCTTCCCGCTCTACTTTTCTGTGACAAGCTGAAATATGAAAGAAAACGTACAATTTGATGGTATAAAACAAATTATTTTATTTGGGAGTTTGTAGTTTTGTGTGTTTGTGTATGTTTTTTTTTAGATTTTAGACACTTTATCCTGCATAGGAGTAGAGAAAATTAAATGTCAAAAGTAAAGGTTAAAGGCTCTGTCCAACATTTTTTGCTCGAACTTTAAATATTGATGAGTGACGAAATTCAATGATGCCCTTTAAGTAAATGAAAATTGTATTATTTTTATATTAAATAATTGTAATAGTATTTAATTTTCATATATATATATATATATATATATATATATATATATATATATATATATATATATATATGTATTATGTTTATTTATTAGGATTTAGTATGATATGTATGTTTATTTCCACCACCCTCTATATCACTGTATATTATTGATTTTGTAATTGCTTTTTTTTTCTCTTTTTCTTAATGAGGATATTGTGCACATTAAAGAGTAAATAAATAAATAATTGTAACGTAAACTAAGATAAGTCGTGGCGCAGAGACACAAAGGTGCGACTATAAATTATTATATTTATCTATATATTTTCATTTCATTGCTATGGTGACGAGGGAAACGGCGGCATTGAGTTCCGCCACTCAACACGCAATGTCTCCAATGAAAGTAGGAAACGAAATTGTCTGTAGCTTCCCTCTGTATCCTGTCATTGCAGGATACAGAGAGAAGCAAAAAAAACATAAAAATAAAGAAAGTATGGCTTAGTTGGCGACGAACTAAGCCATACTTTAGCCAAACGGCTTCAAAGGGCACATATTCGAGTCCGTTATATAAAATTTTTATTTGTTTAATATGTTGTGCTGTTAAGTCTAAATAGTAAACAAAGTTGATATTGCACTTAAGTATGTTGTTTATATTATTTTATGTATGATTTATGTATAAGTAATGTTTATTTAATCTAATAAAAAATAGATATCTACTAGTCTCCATTGTTTTTTAACATCCTTGTATTAGGTTGAGTTGTAACAAACTAACTACCTAAGAATCCTTTTAACCACTTGTAATTGTTGTATCCTCATGAAACTTGGCAGTAATACGTATATAATAGCTTATTAGGTGACAATACAATATAATGGTATTTACAAGTTAGTGTGATGATGGAGTCAGGAGCTGAATATTGGAACTCCTCAGAGGTTACTAGTAAACCAATTGATTATACGCTCATATAATTTATAGCTTCGAGCACATTCACATGTAGCACTTTAGCACATGTAGCACTTTCTTAAAGTTTATTTTAATATATATTTCTATTACTCCGTAAAAGCAATTAAAAACTCACCTATGAGGTCGTCTAAACACAGCGTCGCCGGCGGGCGGGTGTATGCGGTCGAGCGCGGCGGCGAGGCGGGCGTGCCCCGCGCGCCGCGCCGCCGCCGCCGCCGCGCGCGCGCCCGCCTCCAGCCGCGTGCCCGCGCTCCAGCGCGCCAGCACCAGCGCCGTGTCCGTGTGGCCCAGCGCGCTCGCTACCATCTGGGGAGATTTGATAATTATTATTAAAGAGGAGATGCGAGACTTCATTGACGCATTGGCACAAAGGTGTGATTGTATCGCAACGGTTGTGAGTTAATTTTTTCGCTCTAGGACCAAGGCAAAAGCCCGGCGTTAAGTTTTACTCAACAAGCAAAGACTCGAAAAATTCGACGGTAAATGGGGAACGGATTGTTTTAACATCAGGTTTCCTCTGCCTATTCTACTATTTGCGGGATACGTGAAGATGATTTAAACTTTTTTTTTACTTAAGATTATGGAGAAATACTGAAGAAATAAAAAAAAACTTATTTGGAAAATATTTGTCTTTTATTTAAAGAAAAATATTATATTATTAATGGTTTAAGTTAAAATTAATATTACTCAAACTTACCAAAGGTGTGCAATTATCACAATCCCTCGCTCCCAAGTTGACTTCCTTATCTAACGCCAAGTTGTTATCGTCTTGCCTCCAACGTAACAAAGTAGTGGTTAGCTTTGTATAACCTAAAGCAGCAGCCAAATGAAGTATAGACGAACTATCTTCACCAGGCTCAGTTGTGAAACCCTCAGATTTACCGAAGGAACGGTTGCTCAAAGTTTGACAGAATGTCACCAGTCGGTCTTCAAATTTGGGACTCGAGTACAGCTGAACGTCCTCTAACTGAAATTGAAACATATGTAAGTGAGAAAATATTTGTAATTTTTTTTATTCTATTTAAGTATAATTTATTTTATATTTATAATTTTATTAATAAATCTTTTTCATTGCTTATTCATAGAGGTAGTCCGTTTTAAATTATCTTATAATAACAAATTTTTGAAAGAAGTACAAAATTAATAAAATACACACAAAATTTTATAATTTCAACTTACCTGGTTATTTTCATCCATAGGCTCTGTTTTCAACTGCAAACGACCGTGCAATCTCTGTAAGCGTTGTAACAGCGAAAAACGTCTAAAATCCAGCGACGGTAGAGGTGCTGACGCGGGCGATGAGGGCGCGAGGACAGGCCCGGCTTTATATTCGAATACCACAGTATCTGACACCACTCGCCCAGCGCGAGCCACTTGCATAGCGGCTAAACCTGCTTCATGAGCTGAAACATGCAAAAATTATATCTTAATAAGCTGAGGAATTGGTTTGAAATTTATCCTAGTGTTTTAAGCCAAAAAATACTTTTTGTGGTTTATGTTGGATTGGATAGATACTATTTATCGGAAAAGGTAACCTGATGTTAATTGTTCCGATGTAACCCTTTATACTTATGGCCAGAATTACTTTGAGCATTTGTAACATGTCACGCGTGAAGCAGATCTATTATTTCTTTTAATTTGGCTACATTTGCAAGATGGTAGCGAACTATAAAAATACGTAAACCTTTCATTATATTTTAAATTATAGTAATAATGCTTTATCTTAAAATTTTACAAGAAATATTATAGTAACTAAGTGATTAATCAATCTCCTCTATAATAGTTTCTATAAGCCTGTATAGTACCTATAAAGTAGAGTGATTAAATACCTATAAAATTTAATGATTAAATAAAAAAATATATTTCACAAAAGACCAAATCGATTATGTTTAGACTTATTGTTGAAATTAAAGGAACGACTATTAAATTCTTATTGTCTCAAAATTTGTAACATGTGGGCTTTTGCACTATCTACTATATTTAAAATAATTAAAAAACCGCACCTGGACAATAACACCTAAGTAGACCATTCTGCACCAATATCGACGGTACCGGGAAATTATCGAACAGTATCGTATATTGATCAGATGTATCAGTCCAAGGTCCTGCTACCAGAACTTTAACGCCACCCTCAGGATACGCCCATTCTGGAGAGTAATCTGTAATGCTTAGAGTCCCTTCACCAGGACTGTCTGTTTGCATTTTATCACTATTTTCTTCTGGTGAATTTCCGCAAAGGGTCTGAAAGAAAATCTTCTCAGGTATTACACAAGCACAATGTCTTTTGAATTGAACAATTCGTACAAGATAACATATGTCTATTAAATATACAGAACAAAATAAAATAATATATAATATCATAACATAAATAATATTTTTAAATAAACTTTTTGCTTATTTTAAATATTTAAATAATATAGGTATTTTAAGTAATTTATAATTACTAAACTTCGAAAAAAGAGGTTATACATGTATGCTTGATCTAGATCTAGAACGTACATATTTGAGTACCAAATTTGGTCATTGTATTCTATGTTTAAATGTTTATACAAAAATTTTAGTGCAACCAAAAATCATATTGGGATAGTATTTTTTTATTTAAAATTAATATATTCCAACTTAGGAAACAGTTAAAGTTTATTTTTTAAATTATATTTAGGCAAAGAAATTAACTTACCACTGGATTTGTTGATATTGTACTAGGATCTAGTACTTCTAGCTCAGGAAAATCACCGAGCATATCGAAAGCATCAAGATTAACGAATACATTATCATCCACGACATGCGTAGGCGACGCTACTGCTTCACAGCTCTCAATAAAATCCATTGTATCTATTCCAGATACCATTACATTAGCCGTCTCTGAGGACCTTACTACACTTCTGTCTAATTCACATGTCGGCATATTCGCTGATAGCGTTTTTTGTATATCTTCATGAGATAACTCTAATGTTTCATCAAAAAATCCACTAGAAGTTTCCAAGTGGGCATCTGTACCTAACAAAACTAGCGTATCATCACAGTTATCTGTATGTACTTTACTTTCTAAACGTTCAACTAAATCCGGATAACGAGATGGCGTGGCCGGCGCACTTGCAATAACATGGTTCCGACTTCTCGGCTCTATTTTAATTTTTCTATCAAACGTTTCAATTTCTACTTTCTCTTCTATACGAGTTTCTACTTCGAACGTTGCTTCTGTTGTATTCAAGCAAGTATTTTGCTGACTATCTGGTATTTCTCTTTTCAGAACAAACGTTGGCTTGTATTGTTGTCGATATCTGTCTCTGGGTTCTTCACATACGAAAGAAGTAACCGACAATGGCGATACTAGCGAAGAATGTTGTTGTGCACTGTTACTTGTACCGTTCAATATGAGAAGGCCCCCACCCCCTTGGATCTGACCAAGCGAGAGCAACAGCGGTGATGATTGTGTAGATGGTCTGTGATCACGAGTATATTGCCGTGGTGGTTGA
Source organism: Heliconius erato x Heliconius himera (assembly GCA_013421005.1). Lineage (NCBI taxonomy): Eukaryota > Metazoa > Arthropoda > Insecta > Lepidoptera > Nymphalidae > Heliconius > Heliconius erato x Heliconius himera. The sequence continues at coordinate 79,060 of JAATLQ010028950.1, read as the reverse complement.
GCCATAGGTCGTGGTGAAGGTCCTGTTGTAGACGAGACATGATGATCTGACGGAGGCGGCTTAGTACTTTGGATACGACGCAATGGATGTGCGCAAGTCCTAGAGTCCTGACAAGTAGAATCAGGGCAGCCGCACTCAAGCTGTCGAGCTAAGGCAGCTGCTCTTGCCGCTCGTTGTTTCTCCATAAGTTGACCAACAATAGCCTCCACTGTCTCCGTTGTCTGAAACATTTTTCCCTAAATTTCAATTGTTTGAATGTACTTCACATTGAATATTTATATAAATAGGCCATAGTTATAAAAATACCTACCGATATCTCCAAATCGCTATTAAGGTCTGGCTCATCTTCGCTGAAAACTGAATAAAGACATTCCATAAATATTTTAGCGTCATAAGTAAAAGCAGATTACTACGAAACAAGGACAAAATTAATTTTAAATACTTTTAACGCCGATAAAATAATTAACATCAAAGTGAAGAGAATTCATAGCGGTAATGATCTACATTAATTAGGATCAGTATTAATAGAGAGTAATTATTTTATCGCCCTGAATGAAGAGGGCTTCATAAATATTCAATGGTAGGGGCGAACTTTGCTTGTTGCGTTTTAATTTTCTGTACTTAACATTTATGAACGGCACCAGACAACTATTTGATTAAACTTGCGCCGTGGCAAGACTAGTTAAATTCGTTTGGATAATTTTCTATGGAAATCCATTTAAAGTTTTAACTGGTTATTTAAGTGCAATAATAAGTAATGTTTTAATATTCAACTCGCACTTGGAATTGTAATGACTTCCTCAAAATACTGTTTCACGCTTT
>JAATLQ010028950.1:61497-78228 GCA_013421005.1 Heliconius erato x Heliconius himera | reverse complement strand
GGGGCGAACTTTGCTTGTTGCGTTTTAATTTTCTGTACTTAACATTTATGAACGGCACCAGACAACTATTTGATTAAACTTGCGCCGTGGCAAGACTAGTTAAATTCGTTTGGATAATTTTCTATGGAAATCCATTTAAAGTTTTAACTGGTTATTTAAGTGCAATAATAAGTAATGTTTTAATATTCAACTCGCACTTGGAATTGTAATGACTTCCTCAAAATACTGTTTCACGCTTTTCAATTTTCTGTTAAAGAGAATAGACAGCGGAAATCTAGTATTCAAATATTCTGTTCTTCACTTTCTGCCCAATTTTCGAGATATTCTGTGTCGAATGGCGGTACACAAAATCAAGCTTTGTCTACCAGAGTGAGGAAATAAAAATAATTTGAATATAATCATTTCCCTAATCGAAATTCGATTCCTTAACCTTTGCGTTTACAGTCAGATGCTGCATCTGCTTGTTGTAATTTCTATAAACTGTTTTTCTTTTTAAAAAAATATAATTTAACGGAATTCATACACATTGGTTTCAGCTGACTGACGAGCTCATCCTTAGTCCATTCCTTCTTGTCAGCCCACAGTGCTAGGCTCGGGGCTACGGTAGCTAATTTGTTGTCATCCGGGTACGGCACGTTCAAATAGTGAACCAGGACAATGTCGGGATTCTGGAAATATATTTTTTTAAATTAGTTAAGAACTTATTATTATATTAAGTAAATGTATTTTTTATTGTAACATCACTAAGTTAAATGTTGAACCTACATATCTTTATACTTTATACTTTTATGACCTTCCTCTTATTGTTATTATTAGGAGCTGCTGCCGCTGTTGAGACCATCATGGCGCTGTGGCATAAGCTTGTACAGTAGACGCAACGGGTGTGAATTCGATGTCCCCTTGAGAAGATTAATTATTTAATATTTTCAATTTCTAGCTAATAAAATAAAGTGCCGCATTAAGATCCACTTAACACGCAATGCCGCCAAAAATCAGCAGATAGTGCGCTTAAAATAAAAAAAAAAATAAAAAAACCTTATATTTTGAAATTAACAAACGATGAACTATTTATTGATCTTAGTTCTCATGGAATATAATACAATTGAGGTTCTCACAACTAGTGATAAGTAAATAGTGTTTATTAAAGAAAATATCAAGTTTACCACATATACACTCAAATATAAAATGTGGATTGAACTTTGGAGAAAGGCGACAAAAATGCAGTTAATGCGTAGACACAAAACGTTTATTTTATAATAAGCAGAAAACAACACATAATAAATTTTGCGGTAAACAACAAAAAAACAGCAATTCTCTTTAAAAATGAGAACATAAACACTGTGAACTGTAATAAAAATAAATCACACGAGATTAAAAATCAAAGAAAAAACATATAAAACAAAATAAAATGTGAAAAACAACGGCGTAAGTTTAGTGATGTGAAGAGATTTAGTGGCGCCCATTCATTAAAGCATCTCATTTCGAGTCGCTTCGCGCTCATAAAGCCAGGGGTTGGGAACGGGGGAACTAGGAATCCTAGATAATAAACATCCCCTAAATCGACTCTCACGCAGTTAAATGTAAAAATATGTAATATACAATATTTTAATTTTCAACGCGAGGAGCGAATGTAAAACGGAGTGCGCCGTAATAACTATCCATTTGTCTTCAAAATGGCGGCAATAAACATGGCGGAATTATTTATGTAATGGCCGCTGGACAGGGCTGCCACTCGCCATGTGTGCTTTATTGTAGATGTGGTTTTTCATTAAGTGCCTGATAAAATGATAATCTGTTGGAAGTAATGATACTGTGAGAATCTTTCGTTAGCGAAAATATTTAAGCATATATTGGCCACACCATATATGGAAGCCCACTAAGATATGATTTTTCACAATTCACTTTCACAAATAAATTCATAATAACTAAATTGTCATTTAGACATACCTAAATAAAATTTTAGGCTTTTAAAGATTTTCTACCTTTAGCCTTTAGTAAAATTATTTCAGTTAATTTAAAATATCCAAAATGGAAATCACAGTTAAATTAGTCGCTTAATTAAAATTACTAATTTAAATTTACTTAATTCTAAAAAAAAACAGCTCAGATCCTTGATCAAGTTACTAAATTATATATTCTACGAGAACCAACTATCTAAAAGCCAAAGAAAAATAAACTTTACTAAAAATCCATCCGAATGTACCAAACTAAAACGTACAAAGCTAATATCTTTTCAATAACAGTAATCACTATTTGTACAGTATGACCTAGTTTGACTTTGGGCAGATTTCCCTATGGAGTGCATAATATATTTTTATACAGTTGAATATTCGTTTCATATAAATATTTGATAGTATTTATTGTAAACGTTATTACTAAAAAATATTGTTTACTCTTCTGTTCTGTTATCTGATTATGGCGCCTATACGGTAAAAAAGAGTAACACAATAGGAGAATGCACGTTAAAAAGAGATCCAGTTGAAAAACTGCCTTGACTTATAAAATAGAACCTAAGATTAACAATATATCTTATATAAAAGTAGGTTAATAAGCTATAATATTATTAATAGTATTTTCATTATTTTTTAAACTTTATAACCTTTTAATTTATTTAGTAAGTTATAACAGTAGTTATGTGTAAACTCCCTTTTATTTCGTATCTAAAGCTACGCTACAGCGCAGTTAAAATTATACTAAGATTAATGAAGCTTTATTAAGAATATTATATTAGAAAAATAGATTTATCATTTTCTTTTCTTTCTGTAAATTTCAACTACATTTTTATCCATCTCATTAAAAGACATAGAGTGAATGGCGAAACTTAACGCTGCACAATTTCCAATGTGGGTAGTTAAGGAAATATAGGGGAGCACTAAGAAAAAAGTTCGATATTAAAAAACGGTTAAATAATTTTACATCTTAAAGTCCACGCAAACAAAGCTGCGGATGTGCGGCTTTTAATAATAATCATATGACCAACTATTTCTAATAGACTGGCAAGTACACAAAATATTGATGCGTACATATATGCAATTTTTGGAAACTTTAAGGAGTCGAAAGTCGAAGAAAAGTTAATCAAAGTTGCTAAATAGAAAATATTCTTCATGTGAATTTGAATGTTGCCTATATTTCGTATTATGTGAGTGTATAGTGACGGTGTATGTATATAAGTAAAAAGTGAAATTACGTCATTGGTGCACTAAATATATATATATATATATATATATATATATATATATATATATATATATATATATATATATATATATATATATATATATATATATATTACATATATATAATGTATGAAGTATTCCAGTAGTGTCACTCAATCTTTTCTCCACAGCCAGCCTGGTGGAGCTCAACGCCGCACTTTGTTTTATACCGAGTCGAGTTCGGCCCAATCAAATCAGCTTCACGCTGTATCCCGCACACAGCAAGGTAGGCAGAGAGAACCTAGTGTTAAGACCGTTCCCCACTTTCCGCCGAATTCTGAAGGCATTGCGTGTTGAGTGGCGAAACTCAACACCGGGTTTTTGCCTTGGAGCCAGAGTGAAGACTTGTGCAACTACGCCACGACTGGTCTCCATAATATATAGTATATAATAATATAAAATAACGCTAATATTAGGTAATAACATCACTATTTCAGATTAGCCACTAGCAACCCTAGTCTCTAAATCTCCAGAATTTTTATTGTCAAAGTCTAGCCAGCCGTTGAGTTAGATCGGATAGTTGGTTAGATTTATGATTAAAAGCAAACAGTCACTTTATAGCTGTAGCCCACAATATTCGTCTTGGGAGCTAAAGTAAGTTGAATCGTAGGTATGTATGTACATACATCAATATTGACTGAAGCGAAACTAAATATACATAGGATAATATGTATATTTTTTAGAAAAAATATGAAAATTTGAACGTAACGATAAATAAATAAATCAGCTTCAGGTAGGCAGAGGGAACCTAGTGTTAAGACACACCATTCCCCATTTTTTGCTGAATTCTGGAGGCATTGCGTTTTGAGTAGCAGAACTCAAAGCCGCGCTTTGCCTCGACACCAGTGCGAACAAATGGAAATATAAATTTAAGTAAATATTTCATCTCCTCGAGTGGGGATCGAACCCACAACCAGTCGGTTTTACAGTCGCACTTTGTGTCCCTGCACCACGACTGGCCTCTATATACAATTATTTTTTTAATTAATCTTTATAATTCTGGAAACTTGCGGGTTTGACTTTCTTCACCAAAAAAGTGACGATATATTTTATAATATAGTAAAAAGTAACTTATCACTTCGTTCTCCATTCATTAAAAAGACAAATTAAAAACATTCCCATAGATTGGAAATGAACCCACAATCATAGACCTTATGCCAATGACTAAGCTCAAAGGTCAGTAATTTTCAAAGACATAACTATATTACTAAACCCATGTAGGGTACTCGTATATTCTAGAGTAAGCCGACAATATTCGCTGTACAATAAATTCACTAGTAGAACCAGAAACTGTTGGTATTCAAATATCACTATGACATACAGCGAGAATAATCAAAATGTCGTTTTGTTTAAAGATTTTTGAATGAAAATAAATCTATTTTCGATTTTTCTTTTATTAAAATGTTACTATAAAAATTTATCTATACTTCACGCTAATCTCAGGAACTATTAACTTCAATTATTTTTTCTACGTTGGATAGTCAGTTTGTAACAGAAGGCTATATATTTTTATATAATATCATTTTAGTCGTTTCGATGTAACTCACTGTACTAGCGCAACCTAATTAGTTGGGGCACTTATAATGGACCTCGTGCCATACCCGATTCTTAGTAATTTCGATATGACCACATGTTCACTGAGGGCACTCAACCCGTTACTTTATCTTTGTAATAGCCCGGTGGCAAAAGAGTGTGACTGTAAACGCGACAGCTCTGGATTCGATTTCCAGTCAATGTAAAAAAAAAATATTAATATATTCATTTCCTTGCTCTGATAATAAGTTCCGCCACTCAATACGCTCGATAATTCGGCGGAAAGTGAGAAACGGAAGTCTTAATAGGAAGGAAGTGCGTAAATACTGCCTACTCTACTATATGCAGGAAACAGCGTAAACCTAAAACAAAATACTGATTCCTCCGAACTTGAATCGAACCCACGACCATCACGTATACATACAGACTCTCTCTCTCTCTCTACTCCTAATATTAGAATATACTTTAATAAATTAAATCATGTAATAGAGAGAGATAGTTTCATACATATGTATACATGTCACCATCACAACACCTGTTACACGGTACACTGGGGGGCATCGATGCAATCACAAATTCAATTACGTATCGATATTTTGGTGTGAAATCTAACTCAGGTGGCTATTTCAAATATAATTTTAGTGTCGGTCAGTCGGTTGGCAGGTAGGTGAAAATGTTTTATTATTATAGGATAGAAGCATTTATTTATAACTAAATTTGCTTTATCTATAGCAGCCAGTTTTTAGCTTATAACTCATAACGTGATAGCTGTGGGTTCGATTCCCAAGAAATATAAAGACGAAGAAGAAATTAATATTAAAAAAAATGTTATTCAAAATGCAATATTTTGAAATGTATAAAAAGTGAATGGATGGATTTGGGCTAACGTAATATGTCTGTGCGCTTGTTAGATAATAAGATTAATAAGTAGTTTCAGTTGAGTGGTGGAACCCAACGCCGCGCTTTGCCTCGACACCAGAGCGAAGAAATGGAAATATAATTTATAAGTAAATATTTCATTTCCTCGAGTGGTGATCGAACCCACAACCAGTCACGTTTACAGTTACACTTTGTGCCTCTGCGCCATGACTAGCTTCTAACACAATCCAACTAACACCAGAAATTATTATAGTAAAAATAAAACTTCTTATATCACTCTATCACGTTTCCCCAACGGCGGAGACCTCTAATGCAATAAGTACGAATACCTATTCCATCCAATCTGTGATATATTTTCATTTCGAACGTTGAAATATTAATGAAATTTCTCAATGCAAACTTAACAGACGTTTTTAACGTATATTCGGGCATGGAGTTTCACTGGTTTTGAAAGAATACGTTGGGTGAGCGCGATAGTTTTGAGCTTCTAGAATTGATTGCTTTCTCTAAGGCTGCCAGTTTAAGCTTTTGATATTAGGTCATCTATTCGTCTTCGCGTAAACCTTGGCGAAGCGAACAGTGGAGTGATAAATTTCTCTTTATTGGCAGTTTTTGGGTTTAACACTGTAGCTACTTTGTTTTTTTTTAGTTTATTATATAAAATAATGGAGGAAAGTAGCTTCCTGACTCTCTTAGAGGTGACTCTGAGTTCCGCCTGTTTGTTATATTTGGCTAAGTAATGAAATAAAAGATTATGTACTCAACTAAATATATCTATATTCAAAACATTTCTAATTATTTTTTTTACTATACCTACCTAAAGAATCTGTAGAGAGCCTAGTGTCATATCACTCCGCTCTACTATTGGAAGGCTATTTTACCTTTTTCTTATTTACTAGTATTATGCTACTAGAAACTACTAAAACAGAAACATTCTATACATGTTTATCAATAGGTTATTTTGTTAGAGCAATTATGGCGATCGATGGTTAGGCCGAGGTGTGAAGTGGAAAAAACCAAATAACGCTGTTGCTTTTGATTTATGACTTGGGACGGATAAAGAAGAAAATTATAGTAATAGTAATTTATCAAACTTATCCTATGCCACCTATATGTAAGTATGTATACGTAGGTAAAAAAATAAATAAATCAGCTTCACGCTGTATCCCGCACACTGCAAGGTAGGCAGAGGGAACCTAGTGTTAAGACACTACGTTCCCCACTTTCTACTGAATTTTGGAGGCATTGTGTGTCGAGTGGCAGAACTCAACGCCGCGTTTTGACTCGATACCAGAGCAAGAAATGGACATATAAATTTAAGTTAATATTTCATCTCTTCGAGTGGGGATCGAACCCACAACCAGTCGGTTTTATTGTCACATTTTGTGCCCCTGCGCCACGACTGGCCTCTTACGTAGGTACAGTTACATTATCATAATATTTAAATTGCATTAGGTTTGAGAGACCATTGTGGTATTGTGGCGTAGCAGGACAACATTTAACTTTAAACGATGCTAGTTCGATGCCCACTCGGATAAATGAATTATTTTCATTTGCTCGCTCTGACAAGACAAAACGTTGAGTTCTGCCACTGAACACACAATATTTTTATTATCTAGAATCTAATGAGATCTTCATCACATTTACTCAGATTAAAATTAACTGCATCAAGGTGGGGTAAAAACGTAGCTCTCACGCTGTATCTCGCATATAAGGTAAGATACTCTGTTCTCCGCTTTCTGCCCAAGTTCGAGACTGCTTGCTGAGTGACGGAACTCAACGCCGCACTTTGTCAATCAGAGTGGGAAATTATATTCTCGTAGTAGGTATGTGAATAACAAAAAAGTACATTACCTGCAACAGCCAGTAGCATCTTCGGTGAAAAGTAGGCAGGATGGCCGAGTGGACGTAGCACCCGTAGATGCACTGTAATAAAAATAGATAATTTGAAACTTTTTAAAATTTTTACAAAAAACAGTATTTTTAAATAATTTTTAAGGTTCCGCACCTGAAACAGAAAAAACAGTGCCCTTATAGGGTGGATTATAGGATAGCATTGCTTTCCGTCTTTCCGTCTGTCAAGATAATTTATCTCGAGATCGCTTGGACGTATCATAGCTGAAATTCATATCAAGTATCCAGGTCTCCGGTCCCTTCGAGCACAAAAATTCAAGCTAAGTCAACGCAATAAAGAGACACAAGTGTTTATACATCAGATTTTCTGCATTTCGTATGAAATTCGTAGCGCAATTAAATCTATAGAGTATTTCCCGTAGACCTGCAATTTTAAATTTTGCAAGAATTGAGAACTTATAGTATAAATAAAGGAAGAAATCCGTAAAATAAAAGCCTATATATTTCTATTTCTAATAAAAAAACTATTACAAATTTATAATTGTAATTAATTTTATATAAAATGAGTACATACGCCTGCAAACTCAACTCAACTCAAACTCAACTTTGCAAGCTTATATAACTTTCCGTTGTTGACCTAAAGTCCTGAAAATGGTACAAAACCATCAGTTGGTCAGACCAATTTGTAATTAGACTCTATTAATAAAATATGATATTAGTTATTGAAAAATTAAGCAAGATGCTATCTATGGAGGCTAAGACCAAATCCAAATATCACACACACAAGATCACACTCCTTTTTTTAAACGCGGTTAATTAATAAATTCAATTTTTATCAGCTTCACGCTGTATCCTGCACACTGCAGGGTAGGCAGAGGGAACCTAGTGTAAGACACTCCGTTCCCCACTTTCTGCCAAATTCTGGAGGCATAGCGCGTTAAGTGGCAGAACCCAATGCCGCGCTTTGCCTCGATACCAGAGCGAAGAAATGGAAATATAAATTTAGGTAAATATTTTATCTCCTCGAGTAAGGATCGAACCCACAACCACTCGATTTTACAGTCACACTTTGTGCCACTGCGCCACAACTGGCCTCAAATTAATGAAAAAAAAATTGCTTACTAAAAACGATGATTTCCAAATTATTAATAATATTTTAAAAGGTAAAAACGATCCCTCACACCGTTCCCAACGATTGTAAGCCATTAAATCATCCGAGTTGTTATCGCTTTAGGCCAATGGAAAAAAATACTATTTTATTTACTTTACTTTCATATTTTCTGCGTGACGAATGTTTTGGCTATTTTAGTAGAGCTTTTTTCTATGAAAGTGAAAAATTTTTATTCGTATATTATTGTAAATGTTTAGGTATTTTTTACGTTTTCAATAGCATTGGGGTTAAATATTCTGGTTTTTTTTTTTAATTCAAAGGTTACATGGGTGAATAGCTTAATATGTGGCTACGTGAGGTCGTAAGGCAGCGGTGAAGTCTGACTGTAAGAGCGACGGTTGTAGGTTCGATTCCCATTAGGGGAAATGAATTATTTTAATTTGTTTCTCTGATCACAAGACAAAGTGTGGCGTTGAGTTCTGCCAGTCTTAATGCCTACTCCACTAAATTAAAGATGAAAGAGAAAGATGTATTTCCATGTCTCGAAAATTGAACGGTGCGTAGGGAATGGAGTGTCTTAGCACTAAACTCCCTCTTATATTCTGTCATACGCGGAATACACTGTGAAGTTAAAAAAAATGTTGAATTTCATTTCTACTAAGTTTAAACAAGTGCATAGAACATTACTTAAAAGTGTAAAACCATAAATTTTCACCAATAATTTTTATACAAAAAATAAATATGAGAATTAAAAATAGGGACTCTATTTTTCAACTAATAAATTAAACTGACTTTTTAGCTGAAAATCCATCAGTTTATTTCCAAATGATTTATATAGGCTCAGTGCTTTGCCGTCCAAATATATTATTCACGTACTTTACCGCTACGTGGTGACTTTGACCACAAACTACGTACTATTATTATAATACTTTTAAATTCTGGTAACATCGCTTTCAAACTAGTGATTGTAAAATATAGAAATTTTACATTTTTCACAAAAATACTGGTTTGAATATCAATTTTTTATTAAAGGTTTTAAAGAAACTGTTTTTTACGTATACTTGCATACCTACAGGTGAATGGGGATCTAAGAACTTGTTGTAAAGGCATTACCTTATAGATTATTACGTGAATTTGAGACATTAAGTATTAATTGGCGGAACTCAATGCTGCGATTTGTTAATAAAACGAGAGTATAAAACCGAGCTATACATGGAAAATCTGTTAGAAATATTTTACTTTTTTGCCGTGAAGCAAAGTGTCTTAACACTAGATCCTCTCTACAGCACAGCGTCTGATTATAAACGCAACCGTTGTGGATTCAATTCCCACTCGTGGGAATGATAGATTATTATCATTTGCTCACTCTGACAATAAGACAATCGGGCAGCGTTAAGTTCCACCACTCAACACGCAATATCTCGAAAATGGGAAAATTTGAAATATGCCTTAACACTGAATTCTCCCGTCTACACTACTCAGCTATATGCGGGATACAGCGTGAAGCTGAAAATATACACATTTAATTTCATTTAATTTAATTTAAACACTCGAATCATTTACAAAATATCATTTGTCCGTACACACGGTAAAGAGTATTGTTGAGCGTTATCACTGACAAGTGGCGACTTGTTTGATATCATTATTATTTATGAATGAACATGAACATGTTCAACATAAGTGTTTTCACGCCATCACTTAATTACCTTTTAATTTGTATTAAATTTTAAATTATATGTATCATTTTCGTCTATAATATTTTGAATGATTGCCATTTGAGTTTAAAGAGTAAATTGATTCATGTTCCACTAGTTATATATCATTAAGTATTTTATTTATAGAAGGGTATATATTTTTGTAGAAGGGTACGTAGAGGGAACCTGGTGTTAAGACACTTCGTTCTCCACTTTCAGTTTAACTTTCGAGATTTTGAGTGTTGAGTAGAGGAATTAAAAACTGCACTTCGTCTATCAGAATGTAGATGGAAAAATAACTTATTCCCCCAAATGGGAATCGAATCGAGCCATGACGGCCTCGATAAAATTAACTACAATTTTTATTGCAATTGCAATTAAACTGCAATCTTAATTAAGTAAAATAAATTAAACTTATATTTTAAAAGGTCGCTGATTTCGAATTTTATTTAATTTCATTACTACTAACTAGTTTTGCGAATTGAAATTAAGTTACGAAAATGTATTTTTTAATCACCGCCATTCAACATGCAATACTAAAAAGGTTCGGCGGAAAGTGAAAAACGGAGACTCTTAACACTAGCCTCCCCCTGTCTGCTCTGCTATATGCAGGAAAAAAATGAAAGCAGAAAAAATATTAGCCTGTTTGAAAATTTCTTAAGATAAATAAATACAATTATTGTTTTTTTCTGCTGTAGCATGAGAAGTTAAAACATAGACTGGACCAGGAAAAGTGTTTTAATCTTATTTTATAATTTAATTATATATATTCCTCTCAGGATTCGAATCCACTACCGTCAAATTAAACCTTAAAAACTGCACTGGCGTCTAATGAATCGCTTTTACTATGATTGTTTTGTTTTTCATCTAATATCGCAACACACGAATTGTTAAGAAAATATGGGGATTACAGCCTTTCCCTTAAAAGATTATTTTCCCGGTATTTATCGATTCTATAAGATCACTATAATTCTTATAGAATATTTTAAATGTTATAAGCAGATTTTTATTACAATAAAAAAAATAAAGGTAGGTAAAGTAGGGTTAATATATCTTTCATTATATTATATTTAGGCTTCACGCTGTCTCCCACACACAAAAGGGTAGGCAGACGGTGCCTGGGAACGTAGTGATAACACACTCAGTTCCCATTAAGACACTTCCATTCCCCACTTTCCGCCGAATTCTGGAGGCATTGCGTGCAGAGTGTTGAAACTTAACGCCGCAGATATACAAATCACTTAGCTATAATATACTTAAGAAACAAAATAATATCTCAAAATAACAAAAAAAATCATTGTAAGTTAGTATGTACATAAATATAAAAACCTTATATAAAGATTCATCAATGACTTAAAATCACATTTGAATCATAACAAAAAATAATATAAATCCTATTATCGAGTCGACTACCACGTAACACGATCGGGCATTCCGAACGATTTAGATCCATCCATTTGCCAGGTTTATAGGTTATCTGACCAATTGGACTGAACCCCAAATGAGAACTGTGGGTGCGCTGTTTTATTACATTACTGATACTATAGGCCTGGTTAAAATACAATGTATAGTGTAGGTATTTACTTAATAATATTGGGGTTTTTATTTATTTAGGTGGTCAAAAGTTCGAATTTTCTTTTAAATTTGAAGGTAAAAAAATAAAGTTTTTTTTATAATATTGTGTTATTTTTTTATGTATTTGGTTAATATGAGTGTATCGTGTGCTTTTTGGCGTTTACGGCTTAAAAATGCAAAATTTAATTATAACACGCTCAGCAATTATTCTGTGTAACGGCATTACTAAATTAGGCTTACAATGGTTGCCAGAACAAGCACAAATGTACATTTAATATGTAAATGAAATGTAGAGTGACAAAACACTTTGTTTAACTCTTAGATCAAGGAAATAGGTAATATATGTATATACTAAATTTTAATAAAAAAAATAATGTGGCATGATTGGCACCTATTCTTTTATTGATATTTTAAAAGAATTATATAGAACAACGTATGCAAAGTCGATGATTATACGAATCGAAGAAATTAATTCGTTTTAAATCGCGCTATGATAGACAAAATGCGGCATTCAGTTCTATGTTTTTAATTTGAAGGGAAAGTAAAGGACAGAATTCTTAATAGGTTAGTTAGGTTCTCTCTGTCTACTATAATATGGGAAGAATGTAATGTATAGGTAAAATAAAGAGAATTTTGAATTACACGAAATGGCGGTAGTGGCATTTAATTTAAATATAAAAATGTTGTAAGATTTTTTCTACTTTTTAGTAATGTTTTATAACTTCACGCTTTATCCCGTATATAACAGGATAAGCGTACACTTTTCAAGACATTGAATGTGAAATGGCAGAAATCAACGCCGCAAATTGTTTAGTTGCCAAAGCAAGTATAATAAAAACATATTAATATTCATTCACTTCAATTATTATTGTCTGTATATTACCACAAAAAATCACAAACGTACAGACATCCATTATTATATTGTTTCTCTCATACGGAATTCTGAACATAAATTACTTATGCTTTCACATGCTGCCAATATGTTCGTAATAACATTTCCAGAAAAATCAAGCACATGAGTGGACTAGACTTTTACGACTCTAGCCAATGTATGTCACAACTTAATATATATATGTATATAATTGTATGAAGTGAGAAATCTTACAATAAACTAAAAAATGTGCGGGATACAGCGTGAAGCTAATTTAATTTAATTTATTTTTTAACTAAAAAAATGTCGGAAAAAGAGAAAATAACTAATATTTTAAAGTTTTTACTTTTCCCGAAGGTGCCGGTGGGCAGAGGGACCAAGTTATGACTATTTCGAGTTTTCTTTAGAAACGGAACTCAAACCTTATTTTAGTTTTACCGAGCTTAATATAAAAAAAACATCTTTTCATCGAAATCTCTCTTTCTCGAACTACATACAATACACGAATATAGGTTTATAACAGTTTTATCTTGCCTGAATAGGAAGAGAAACAGTTTGAACCTTGTACGATAATACTGTTGAGACACTCCGTTCTCAAAGCAACGCTCGACTTTCAAGACATAGCATATTAAGTGGCGGAACTCCACACTGCGCTTTATCTTATTACTTGAGTGAGGAAATAATTAATTCCCTTGTTCTGCCACTCAACACGCAATGCCTCCAGAATTCGGCAGAAAGTGGGGAACGGAGTGTCTTAACACTAGGTTACCTCTGCCTACCCTGCTGTGTGCGGGATACAGCGTAAAGCTAATTTAATTTTAATTTTAATTTAAGAAACGAACCCACAACCGTATCGCTTAAAATATACCACTACCGTGTCAGGCGAAAGATATAAAAAAGGAATAAAAGTTCCTTGGGTAAACTTTTAATAGATTTTCAAATACTCATGGGATTGAACGTTGATGAAATCTATCGTTTTTCCCTTTTACTGGTTTAAATTACACTTGTTTTATTAAGTCTGAGTGTTGTAAGGTTTCAGTTTAAAAATATACATATATTTTATACTTGACCTCCTATTTTTACATTTGAATTACTATTTTATTATTATTCTTTATGCTTCACGCTTTGTCCCTAGCCAGCCAGAAAAACATGAAAATAGCAAACAAAATCTACTGGCTACACTACTAACGCTCACTAATACATATATTTTTTTTATTATTGAACTTAACAAACTAAGTACTAATTCCAGAAATAAAATCCTTTTATTTTACTTATAGATACATTATATTTTTAGTTCCAGATTGTATCCCGCACATAACAGATTAGGCAGAGGGAATCCTAGTGTTACGTCACTTTTCACCGAATTCTGAAGGCATGTTGAGTGGCGGCACTAAACGCCAGGCTTTGTCTCGTTAGCAGAGTGTGAAAATGAAAATGTTAAATATTTCATTTCCTCAAGTAGAAATTGAATCCACAACCTGTCAACGTTTACAGTCAAACGATTGTACCACGACTGACCTCTATATATTACAATATGAACACATAATATATAATATATAATATTTTTACAATTCAACATGCAAAATTACCATAGCACGTAAACAAAAGGAGATTTCCAAAGCACAGTTTTGCATTTAATTATTCTAACTAAGCTAGCTAATTCACTTGTAGTTCGTAGTTTAATATAGAATTTAGCCGCGATGGATTGTGGTCGCCTCACTCCGTCTAGTGTTGGCACTTTCTAATATAAAAAGCTGTTGTGCGAATGAGGATAAGTGCTTGGATGGCGTTGGAAAGTTTTACTTGTTATTCTATTATATATTTTTTGTTTTTTTTATTTTTTATTTCACGAGTCTTTTTAATGGGTGGAGAATTCAATAAAATGTCTTTCGCTAATCTGTGTGTTTATTAGCGCAACTAAACGCCGCCTTTTGAGTTAGCATACACGAAAAAATATCCTAAGCATCTGAATGACTTTCTAAATATCCGTTGAATATATTTTTCAGATATTACGTTCCATCATATATCCCACACACAGAAGAGGGAACCCAGTTTTAAGACACTCCGTTCCCCATTTTCCGACAAATTTCGGCATTGCTTGTTGAGTGGCGGAACTAAACGCCAACTTCAACAAACTCAACTCAACGTTCAAAACAGCGTTTTGACATCACGTGAACATGACATCGAAATGAACAAAAAAATATACAACGCATTTCAACAACTATACAGCAGTGATACTGTAAAGAAAACTAAAATCTTGATATAGTACGTATAACTCAGTAAATCCTACAGCGTCTGTAGTCTTTCCCTTTAAGTCACGTACAGTATAAAGTCGGAGGCAATGCTCTATACAATTTATCACAACAACTTATCTGAATCAATCAAGTTTTGATTTGTTAGAAGCATGTGGTGTGTGTTAGTTGTTTAATCATTAATTGTATTTGTTGGGAGTTAATTTAGTGATTTAGTTTTGTTTCTTAATTGAAATGGAATCTTGTACTATTTTACAAGACAATTTTTTTATCGAAAAAGGACGTTAAATTTCGCTAGTCAACATAAAATGCCTCCAGGTATCCAGCGGAAAGTGAAGAGTGGAGTGTCTTAACACTAAGATTCTCTCCTACCCTGCTACATGCGGGATACAGCGTGAAGCTGAAAAAAATTGTCACTATTATTCCTTATGACAGTTCATTCTATGTTATTTTCAGAGTTTTTATCAAGCTGTATTTAAAACTGTATTTCCTATACTCATATAGCAAGATAAAAACCTAATTTTAAGACACTCCGTTCTCAACTTTCACTCAATTTTCGAGACATGAGTGTGTATCGAGTGATGAAACTCAACGCCATACTATGTCTACTACAGCGGGGAAATGAAAAAAAAAATAAACATCAGTAACCTTACGAAAAAATACAATTTAAACAAAATTCAAAACCTGCAAATCTTTAACCTGCCCAAACAATCAAATTCACTTTAAACTTAATTAAAACACAAAAATGTCATCACAGTCAGCTGTACTTATACAATATACGTAGTCTAATTCATTTTTAACGCTTTTGCCTTTTAAAAGGCGATCTACATGTAGTCAGTTGAAATACGAGTATCCTCGGCACTTGAAACGTGCCCACCTGTTCAGGTCGGCTCTATAAAATCTTATTTAAGTGTAACTCTGGGTGACATTCCTTATTGGAACTAGCTTGGCCGTTAGCCAATATATGTTTATACTTCCATACTTACGGGGCTAGGTGTGATTTGCAAAAATCTCACGAATAACGCTTGGAGTGGATGGATGTGGAAAATTTCATGCATTTTTTGATATTTAAAATTCGATCAATTTTTTATTGGGTGTGTCAGTTTTGTTGTGGTTATTTTTAATATGGATAGGGATTTAGTTGTATGGTGAAATGTTATACAATATTAGTAAGATAAAATAAACTTCTAAAAAAAAAAAAAATTTAGTTTTTTTTTATACCATAGGCTAATTTTTTTTCAGGCTTCACGCTGTATTACCGTCCACATATACTAACCGCCTTCCTAATTTCTGACACTGTGTGTCACGGAACTCAACATGTCTTTATGCCAGAGACGGGAAACAAAATTATTTAATTCCCTCGACTGAGTTTCGGACCCTCAACCATTGCATTTACAATCACAATCACCACTGCAGCTTCAAAACATATTATTTTAAGACATCTATTTAACCTGCAATACAATTTTTAATATTTTCCTATAAAAAAGACCACATTACCACAAAATTATGCTATAATGTTATTTAAATGTAACAACATTCGGTGAGCAAAAATTCTCCAAGCCTCATATACCGTATATACAAGGTACCAGACCTACGTGGCTCAAGTGCCTTCATTAAAAGTTGAGCGTTCTAGAGGGCGGACTTTGGACTAAATATATTTCCGTTAATAGGGAATAAGAACCTTTTGATGTCGCTGCTAAAGTGTCTATACAGGCTGGAGTACAATCAATTTATAATACATAGAGTG
>JAATLQ010028950.1:0-61487 GCA_013421005.1 Heliconius erato x Heliconius himera | reverse complement strand
CAAAAATTCTCCAAGCCTCATATACCGTATATACAAGGTACCAGACCTACGTGGCTCAAGTGCCTTCATTAAAAGTTGAGCGTTCTAGAGGGCGGACTTTGGACTAAATATATTTCCGTTAATAGGGAATAAGAACCTTTTGATGTCGCTGCTAAAGTGTCTATACAGGCTGGAGTACAATCAATTTATAATACATAGAGTGGTATGTGCTGAATATGTAAATGTAGGTAATATGTTGAGTGCATTAGTTAGTTATCTGTCGGTTACCGCATGGTATGTAGTGGATTCGATCTGTATGAAATGTTTTGTTTATTTATTTATTTGGAAAAGGTTTTTAAGCAGTTGTTACAATGATAGTTATTATGTTAGCACATGCAATACAAAAATGTTATTGTATATCTATATAAAGGTCTTGATTTTTTATTACTTATTTGTTTAGCTTCACTTTATATCCCGCACGCGGCAGAGTAATCAGAGGGAGTCTGGGAACCTAGTGTTAAGAGACTCCTTTCCTATTAAAACGATTCCGTTCCCCACTTTCCGCATTGTATATTGAGTGGCAGAACTCAATGCCGCGTTATGCATCGCTACCAGAGCAATGAAAATCTTAAATATTTAATTTCTTGATTTCAGTCCCACGCTTATGCCCCTATAGCTGCGCCACGACTGGCCTCGAAAACTTATTTCCTATAATTAAAAAATAATTTTCTATTTCCCTTAAAATATTTCAAACAAAAATAAATTAACCAATAAAAAAAATTGTTTGGCCGTTTTAATCATCAAATTCTATACCATTTCAGACGAAAACTTTTCTAAGAGAACAGATCAAAATGAAAGGAACAAAAGTAAAGTAAAGTGGAACAGAAAATACGAAAACTGGGAGTCTCGAAACCAAATCGGGTTGAATTAAAAATCTCATCGGTTAGAGCTTTAAGAGAACTATGAAGGACAATTGTGTTGCTTTGTATTGAATATTAATAATAAGAGGCTATCGCATCCCAGTGGCATAATGTTTAACTATAAACGTGACGGTTGTAAGTTTAGTTCCCTTTCGGGGAAGTTAATTATTTTCATTATCCTGTTCTGGTAACAAGACAAATCATCATTAAATTTCACCACTTAAGCTCACGTTTTGAAAATTAGGCCTGAAGTGGGGAACAGAATGTCTTAACACTGGGTCTCCCGTCTATCTATCCTGTTACATACTTGATACAGCGAAAACCTTCTTTGTTTTTTAAAGTGTCTGTTAAGTGCAGTGTGTAAGTATATTTAGTACAGTAGTGTTTTTTTTTTCTTTAGCTAGGAAAAAGGTTATAATATCTCGGTCAATTTGAATGATAAGCAAAAAATAGGTAGTAGTGAATGATGAACCCTTCACTTCAATTCAAAATCAAAGTAGATTTTTTTTTGTGTGAAAGCCATCTTAAATATTTAATTTATTTTGTTTTTTTTTAAATATTTGTTGTTACAGCGGCGACAGAAATATATAATCTGTGAAAATTTCAACTGCCTGACTATCACGTTTCATGAGACGATGACAGACGGACAAACAGACATAAAGACAGACAGCAAAGTCTCACTGATAGGTACCCAAGATAAACATAAGATAAAAATAAACAATAAATTGTATGAGAAAAATGAGAAAGGTCTAGTAAGAAGCAAGTTCCGCGTGGGAATAAGTTCCAAATATTGTATTTTTTTTTTTATTTTACAACATATATCCAAGGAACATGCTATTACAATGTGCATGTTGTGTTTTAGAACTCAACGCCGCGTTTTGCCTTTTCACCAAAACGAAGAAATAAAATTAATACATTCTGCCTAGTAGAAATCGGACCCACAAATAAACATTCTAGTCATACACACTGACCTAATATAGGTCAAATCAGCAATCCACTTTCAATAAAAAACTATAAAATAAAACTGCTAACAAAGCAAAGAAACGTATACACCATCCAACGTGAACAACCTATAGCATTTTATTTCTATGAATATTTAAAGGCACCAAAGCTATAGATTTCAGAAACAGCCCACGCATGGTCTCTCCTTCAATAAAACTAGTACGAATGCTCATTCGGGGTCAGTGAGGTGAATAATTGGATTTTACGGTGTACCTTCAAAAATGGTTTTTAACGTTGACTCTGGAGGTAGATTATGCTGGTACCGATGGACCGCAAGCCCTTTAACTTTATAACTGTAGACTGTAATTACTATGTTATGTTATGGTATGGCATATGATAGCTAAGTTAAGTATTATGAAAAATAATTAACAAGTTTTATAAGCATTTAATACTGTAATATTGAAATTTTGTGAAATTTAATAAATTATAAGTTCCTTAATAGGTACTGTAGGAAGGCATTATGAGAGACGATTTCTCAAAATTCCCAAGAGAATGAGAAAAAAATGGATTTTAAGTTTCGTACTTCACGCAAACGAAGTTACTAACGGACGCCAGTATAGCATAAACATACAATATATTTAACATAACTTGATGGCATATAAGAATATACATCTTTTAAAATATTATATTCTTATCTTATCGTCTTAGTAACAAATTAATCTTGAACATATAAATCAAAATTATATAGAAACTTCCTTTTGTTCATTCAGTTTATTAAATTAAAATATACCTTATAAATCTCACCAAATCGCGAGATTCACCGTCTAAGAAAACGTAAGGAACTCATTTTTTAAAATGTCTATATACTTACATAATAAAAAAACTCTACCGTTAACAACGCACAGATAATATAAATGTAATAAACTACTGGCCCTGTAAAATAACTATTTTGCACTCATGTAGATTAGGGAGGTAGGGGGAGCATTGAGAGAGAATTTCTCCTAATTTCTACGAAAACGGAAAAAAGGGATTTTTTATTTTACAACTTACATGAAGGAAAATGGCGGGCAATGGCGAGTCACATATAACGTATTAAATGGTTCGTTTATTTCTTTATCTTTACACGTATTCCGTTCTAGATGCGAGAAAAGTAGAGAGAATCTAATAAATATTATCTCTATTTCAATTTTCCACCCACTTAAAGATCAGACCAGTTTGCGTGTTGAGTGGTGGAATCCAACCTACCCTTTACATAACTAAATCGGAGAAATTATACATCTAAAAAATATTAATTTATTGAGCTTTCATTGCGAATAGCTTTGATTTTAATGTATTCCTTTAATAGATCTAAAAAAAAACTCTGGCTGGCGTTCAATGTATATATAGATTTTAAGATGATTTTTAATATAAATCGGGCTTGTGACTAAATCCTAAATTCCCTAATATAAATATTAAATACTATTTAAATAACACTCTCCTAATAGAATCATAACACCCAACCATCGTCTAAACCAAACAAAATCCAATTACACCACAACAGACTATAAAATTTTGAACACATAAATTTAAAACGTCCAGATATACAGTATTTCGCTGCAAAAGTTACTTATTTGGATCAAAATGACAATGACAATCTGTTCGATATGTGAAACGAAGCGAAGCGAGGCGAATATTTAGCTGTACACGTCACGATCGCGTCTGATTTACCAAGCGGCGATATGGTGCTTACGTAAACTAGGTACGCTGGCGTAAAGCCAGGGTTAACAGCTATTCGACTGAAAACAAATGCTCGGCTCTACTTGACCGATTCAGACAATTGTTTCGAAAGACAACGTATTAATTTGAGAGCCACTGTCATCTATAGTGATAGGTTAGTACGATATACAGCCGTGTTAGATTTGGCGTAGTAAATACAGCAGTTAGAGTAAATTTATGTTCAGTTGATTATTGGCAGAAGGATTTTTTCTTTGATAAATCGTTTTTAATAAATATTGAGGCCAGTCGTGGCGCAAGTGTGAGACTGTAAACGTGTTAGGCTGTGGGTTCGATTCCCAATTCGAGAAATTAAGTATTTAATATTTTCATTTTTTCGCTCTGGTGTCGAGGCAAACCACCACTCAACATGAAATGTCTTTAAATTGATCTTGAATTCAGCGGAAAGAGGAGAGTGGCTCCCACTGCCTATCCTGCTTAATGCGGGATACAGCGTGAAGCCGATATATTTTTTATTGCTATTTTTCATACTGCCAAGTGAATTAATAGTACTTAGC
Source organism: Heliconius erato x Heliconius himera (assembly GCA_013421005.1). Classification (NCBI taxonomy): domain Eukaryota; kingdom Metazoa; phylum Arthropoda; class Insecta; order Lepidoptera; family Nymphalidae; genus Heliconius; species Heliconius erato x Heliconius himera. Next base: position 57,376 of record JAATLQ010028950.1, on the reverse strand, counting down.
GATATACCGTTTTTTTACCAAATTCCGTGTAAACAAAAATAAAGTAACCCAAGGCCATCACAGAGCAGAGGCCAACGTAGATATACGACGGTTGCAGGATTGATTATCACTCGGGGTAATGAGTTATTTTTATTTCCGCGCGCAGGTTCTGTCACTCATCACGGAATGTCTCAAAAGCGGCAGAAGAATGAGGAAATGAGTGTTTTAACTGTACCTAGTGTTAAAACACTCCTTTCCTCACTCTTTGTTATAGGATTTTGACAATTTTGAGGGATATTGACAAAAAAAAATTGTCAATATCCATCTATACCACAACACTATTGGCAATTCTCTATTCAGAAATGAAAACACAAAAACACAGATTTACACCTAAATAGCTCAAAACATGCATCGACGAAATAAACAACCAAAAAAAAAAAAAACAGCAAAACAACACACAAACAATGAACCAAAAGGTATAATTTTTTAGCTATAAATAAAAATCAAAATATTTTCCATCACACACCGCATAAAAGCTGAGTTTATGACGGAACGTATCGTACGTTCGTAGTATAAAAGGTACGGAGCGCTGGTAACGAGGCATTCAAAAGCCCGGTCTGGACCAGACGACCATTCCTACTTCATAATTATAGTCGACAAATTGATGGCAGTATATGGAAATGTATTGGGATTGGGTAGGCGTGATTTTTAATCCAATAAAATTATTGAGGCGCTAAAAATTTATTAATACAATACAATACGTATTGAAACGTCTGACCTTTATTTTTGCAGGTGTTATATTTTAAGTTTTGTTATTTGTTGCTTGCAAATTCCAAAGTGTTGAAATGAATTGATTTAGTACTGAGACCGTCGTGGTGTGGTGGGATAGTATTTGATTGTAAAGGTGGTGGTTGTGGGTTCAATCCCCTACTCGAGGATATGAGTATATTGATTTTCATTTTCTCGGTTTTGAAGATGAAGGCGTTGAGATCCGCCATTTAAAATACTTTTGTAAAAAATTGAGCAGTAAGTGAGGATCAGAATGTACACGGAAAAACGTGAAGTTGTTTTATAATGAAACGTGAAGTTGTATTATTAAGTCTTTGTACGACTACTAAAAGTATAAAACAATACTGAATTTTGTCTAAAAAAATTAAGAACACGAAGATAAAAAAAACACAATAACCCAAAAATGATAATCAAAGCCACAACCATCGTTTACAAAAACACCAAATGGAACCACTACGGCACATAGAAGTATATTAAAAAACAAATAAAAAAAAAATAACAATATTTTTAAGTAAAACACGTGTATAAATCATTTCAATACAATGTCGATAGCTCGAGTAGTGTACCGTACGTGCAGTCCGCTCTCACAACGAAATATTTTCTTGGAAGCAAACGAAATTTTAAAGGTAAATTAGCGTCGGCGGAAAAATATACTTACTATTAAGTAATTTTTTTTCGCCCTACAACATGTCGAAATGGATAATTTCATCATATGCATGCGATGTTGTTGTAATTTGTTCGCCTGTTTTCCACTGAAATTGCAAAGTTTTTGGTTTTCCTGGTATTTTATTGGTTGAATTTAATGAGTTTTGTTATATATATTTTTCTGGAGAAAATCTTTTTTTATTATTTTTCACGTTTTCCCCATATTTTGGCCTAAAAGACGAAGAAAAAAAAGAAGAAAATAGTTCGATTTTTATTATAAACAATTTTTTCTCGATGTATATGTATGGTTAGAATTTTTGTTTTTTCATTTTTATTTCCTCATTTTGGTAATAAGACAAAGCACGGCAATCAGTTTCGTTACTATGCAATTTCTGGAATGTGCCTTTATTTGAATCAAAAAGGGATCATCTCGATAGGACTTATAGTTTCCAAAAAAACTATGGAAATAGAAGCGGCGCGCGAAAAAAGAGTGTCTTGCTACCAGGTTCCCCGTGCCTATTCTGTTATTTGCGTAGATTTTTTATGCTTTTAAGTTTAATAAGATTCCACCATCTTTCTAACAATATTTCTTAACATACAAAATAAAATAAAAAAAACCTAATCAATGAGTAGATGTTTGGCGTCAATGAGCCTTGAAGACTAAAATTGATCGAGAAGCCTGAAAAGAAGCCATAAGTACTTGTAAACTCAGCGGACTTATCGTTTAAAAATATAAAAAGTATTGGATATACTTAGGTTATAAAAAAGTTTTTGAATGAATTATTTACTTATTATATATTGTTACTGAGTGACTGGCAGTCAACAAGCAGCGTAGAACGTTGAGATTTGGTATATTGGAATATAATGTAATGGAGTCCTAAGAGAGGTTTTACCTAAATTCCTACTTCATTTTCTCAAGGGAATGTTTTTTTTTTTCATTTTCTCCTCGGAAATTGGGCAGAAAATGGGGAACGGGGTGTAATATGCAAACGTAAAGCTATTTTTTGCTTCTTAATTAAACCCATTTAAAAGAAGAATAAAAATAATAAATATACTCTTTATATTTTGCTTAAAATATTATTTACCTTTAAGAATACCTTCTCTTATCACAACACAACCCACTATCACAAGTATACAATAACATAGAAACAGTACAACTAAACTATAACACGTAGTTCAAGAGCATTCATATTTCGTTGTGATAGTGATTTTAACGGCGTAACACTCCCAACACCTGGAGCTTAGGCCGTAAACAAGTGGCGGTGCTGCGTGTTTTAGAAATCCCGTCCGAGATATAAGATGTAGCGGGAAAGTTAGTGATAACATTTAATGGTTATGTGGAATATTAATCAAATTGTGGACTCAAACTTATTCTTGCGAAAAATGTTAATGCTCGGTGTTAAGTTCCGCCATTCAATACACATTGTATCAAAATTAGATGGAGTATAGAATAGAGTGTTAAACACAAGTTAGCTTGCTGTATGCGAAAACTGTGTACATTAATATTAGCACTTTTCGAAAACTCGACTCTTTTTAGCCCAAAATACTTCATTCTCAACTTTCCTCTAATTTATCTTTAAAGATTTTTTATATATTTTAATTATTTAAAAAAAAACATCATATTAATTTAAAAATACCTACACCTATAACACTAACAAAATTAAAATAAGTATACATACATCTGTAAATTTCAATGTTTTCTATGTTTTGTAACTTTGCCAAATGTAATGTACCATAACTCACTGTGAAGGACAGCACCAGCAGCATTGAAATCACGGAGGAATCATAGTTTAGCATTTCTTTGAATACGGAAAACTATAAGTGCACGTAAAATCTAAGTATAGTTTTAAAGAAAATTTTGGGATTAGTTTTTATTAATCCATTTTGTTAGTATTTATTAAAAGCGTAAAGCTAAAATAACAATATTATAAATTACGCAATGTATATACAGATAAACTATAAGATTATCTGTATATACATCATCATACTATACATCATACTCCGATATCCACTCTCATCTATTTCAGTAAAATTAATTAGGCCAATTTGATTAATTTATTTAAATAAATCAAGTTCATTACTACTGTAAAGTAGAAGCCGTTACTAATAAATAATATTCTAGTCAATATTTTTTGTAATTAGAAAAAAGTATATATCCCAATTTTCACATCCCAACTTTTTCAGTCTCACTAACAGAGCGATGAAATGGATAATTAATTAAATACTCGGGGTAATGTCCGGAAATCGAACCTACAACCAAAAGAAAACAGAATAAAAACATATATAAATATACAAACACAACACAAGGTCGCAGTCTGCTAACCTCTTTCACCTGTCCCTAATTGGCGTCATTCCAAACTAAGAACAAAACAATAGCGTGCTGATACCAAACCGAGAAACTTGCCACGGGAATTAGAAGGACTATTTCGAGTCTATGCTAACCAATTCCCTAGCATGAAAGTAGGTTAAAGTGTTTTTTCCTTCATTTTTGGGGTTCCGAACCTCAAAAGGTAAAAAAAAACGTAACTCTTATAGGATTACTTATCTCGACGACCATTTATCTCGAGATCGCTTGGAGGTATCAAGCTGGAAAATTGAAAGCTGTGTATTCCAGATTAAAACAATTACAAATTTTTAATTGTAGTTTAATTCATACAAAATTAGAACATACATCCGCAAACTTAGCTTAACTGTTTAGAACAGGACGGGGAGTACTACTTTTATATGTTGCACTCCCCGTCCTGATCTACAATCCTAACCAATTTAAATCCAACGATAAGAATCCACGGTGGACAAGTCCGACAAGAATTTCATCGGTTTTTTAAAAGGTTCCTTTGATGTACTATGTATTCTTTAGACATCTGTACTATTCAAAATGAGTGGGTTGATGGCTGTCTGTTGTAAAATCGATGGTTATGAATTCAAACGACTTGGGGAAACAAATAATTTTTACATCCTAATTCTAACAAATTTTAAACTCCGGAAAAGTGAGCGACGAAGTGATTATATCTCATTGTTTTGCTACGTACAGGATATGGATAGCCTACTTTGATTAGTCGATAGTCCATATTCAGGGACCCCCTGAATGCGAATATACCGACTTAGTTGACGAATAATGAAAATGACCCTTAAGCAGTGTTATAAATACGTTGATAAAATAACTTTTACTTGTGACTTCGCCCCCGTATTCAAACGGAAATGGACCATCCACAATTTTTTTCATATCGATGAACTACACGTTTCTGAGATTATGAGACCAAAGAAAGAAAATACTTTTTAGCTTTATTACGCATTGTCTATACATATAGTATACATTTACCACGATAATCTCAAATGTTATCGAATATTCAAAGTTTAAGTAATAACATAAGTGAAACTAATTTGGTTATATTCAATTTCGCTTAACTAAAGACAACTTTACATCGTATCGGCAATTTTAAACTAAGTTTTCCCACTAATTTCATTTATGCAGTTTGGATGAGTGAAATTGAGATAGAGCGTGATTTTTAATAGGTACGCAGAGAAAACCTAGTGTTAGGACACTGTGTTACCTATTTTCTACCGAATTTTGAAGGCATTGCGTTTTGAGTGGCGGAACTCAACGCCGCACTTTTCCTCCACTTTTTTCTTTTTTTTGCGCTAAGAAATAATTATTTTTCTATATAACAATATAATCTTTATAATAGACAAAAAAAAATAATACATAAAAATGCTTAATAAAAACTATTAGTAGGTGCACTGAAGGCATTATTATATATCTCATTCAAAAAAAATAATATTCAACTTTTCACAACTCTATTCATCATTTACAGCCGTACTACAATAACAGAGCAGCAAAATTTGTAACCATTTTTAATACTATTTTGTATACAAAAGAAATTTTCGCGCGTACTTTTAATCTTTCAAGTGTTTTAACCCATTCATGGTGAACCCACAGAGGTGTTATAGACCAAATTGCTTTACACTTACATTTTAAATACGATTTTGTTTTGCCTTTGTTTGCTAAATTTCATGAATTTGTGTGTTTCAGGTCACTAGAGCGGTATAATGGGGGAGAAAATGTCAAGTTTTATATATTGACTTATACTATGTATAGGATTCATATGTTCTCTCACTGAACTACTGATATAAATGCACAGACGAAGTAACGCTGCATGGAAAGCTGAAATTTGGCATGAAGGTTCCTTCCGTGATGAAGCGGTAATAGGAGGGAATTTCTCAAAATTCCTACAAGAAGGGGAATGAACTAAATTTTTCGTTCAATGTTTTAAGTCTATACAAAGTTGCAGGCCACGACTAGTACTAGAATTAGATTGTATGAAACATATATGTATTTTTCCTCTTAAAACATAAGCAAAAAAATCTAAAGTTCTTTTTTACATCTTTATGCTATACCTCATATATAATAGGTAAAGATAATCTAGTGTTAACGATCCTCATTCTCCTGAAAGTTAAAGAGTTCCTACTCTAATTCAAGACACTGTGTGTTAAGTAGCGAAACTCAACTGCCATACTTAGGAATGTGTGTTCAAAGAAAGTGGGATGGGTGGGAGGTAATTAATTCATTCTCCCATAACGAAACCGAACCCAACATTACGTTTACAATCAAAACCTATCCCATTGCCATTGCCATGCCACGATAACCTCGTACTAGCTATATGATTATATATAGGAACTATCTTATTCAACAAAATAAAAACACCTCAGTTACAGTCAGTTAACAAAAAAACGACAAATGACAAAAAAAAAACAAAACTCAACGTCCACATAAACAAATTGACCAGCAGTTCTGAAACGGTTTGATGAATAAGCGGATGAATCTCTACCAATTAACTCCGATGGAGACCACTAATTGGAATGATAACTATACTATAGTATACTATAGTATACTATAGTATACTATAGTATACTATAGTATACTATAGTATACTATAGTATACTATAGTATACTATAGTATACTATAGTATACTATAGTATACTATAATATATGAACATACGTGTAGATATACCTACTATTTTTGTATGTGGTCATTGCATCATTATTTCGGATTGGTGTCACTCATTCCTTTCTGATGACGTTTTGAATGTAATTTTACTAATGATATATTTAAATTTCGCATTGAAATTATATAAAAAAATGGTGTCTGACTTTGAATCTGTGAAATTTCTGATATCATATATCTGATAACTAAAAAGTTAGCCATATAGAAATTCATTACGTTTAACTAAACAAGATGAACTAGAAAATTGATAGATTGTAGGAAAATATTACAAAAAAAAAGATAAATTTAATTTAAATATTTTCAACAAATATTATTTCATACTAAGGAACGCAAAATATTCTGAAAAACATATAAAATCATGAATATGTCATATAAAAAGTTATAGCAATAGGATAAGAATTTCGATGTAGCTTGATACGAAAGCATGGCTTGATTGGTGACGAGCGATTGGACTATATCTAAATACCCGAAGCACGATTTCGAATACTGCGACGTTAATTTTTCATACATTTTTCTAAACTAGATTTCTAATATTTTTCAATATTTAAAATGCTAAAATTGATAGACTTAGAGCTAATTTATTTTTAATTTCAATTTATTTGGCGCTTATTTTAGGCTAGCTAAGACATTCATATCCGTTGAGTATCGGAACTCAACGCCACCTAGTATCTTGAAACCAACGTACCACAACTTAACTGTCGTGTTTACAAATGAGTCCTACAAACCTTAGTTTACCTTAGGCAAAAAAATTAATATATATATATATATATATATATATATATATATATATATATATATATATATATATATATAGCCCAATGCTATAGCCCAATCATTAGCACACCCACTTTATAAGTGTTAAAAACTTTCCACAGCCATTATAGCAGATAGCGTGCAAAATACAGGAAACGCTGCTCAATCAACACAGTGGCACCGAATATCGCTTGGATTCCTCATAATCGTGTGTTTCGCTGACGTCATCCAACACCAACTGTCAGCCCTAAATGAGATTCACAGTTAAAATTCACCATTCTATACTGTTATTGCATAGTTTTGAATGATTGACCTTAAAAAGATTTAATTGTAGGTAAAATTTTGTGATTAGTCTTTTTAATTGGCCATCGTAGCTTGTGCGGTTGTAGGTTCGATTTCTACTCGGATTTTTAATCCATCGGATTACGCATTTTCTCGCTCTGGTGAGAAGTTGGAGTGTTGCGTTTTCTATTTTCTCATATGTTCATATTCTTTTCTTATTTTTTCTCAGGTTATTTTCATATAAACAACAGACATTGGATAACATTTCACATATCTGTCGAACTTAATAATATGGTCTCGATTCTCACTGACATCTGCGGTCTAGTGAAGCTGAAGCCTGGAGCTTTATATATTTCATTACTTGGAATACCAAACAGCAAAACAGTAGGTAAAGAAAGTAAATAATATAATTTTCTGTTAAAGAAATAATGCGTCTTTGTATATATTAATTTTTGTTCTTTGTAAAATTCGCCACAACGGTTAAAGGTTCGATTCGACACTCATAGCACATTAGTGCTCTGAGTGCAAATCGAACTTTCTTGGTATTAAACAAGCGCAGCGTTGAGTTACACCATTCAGCATGCAATGCCTCAATATTTCGGCGGATAGTAGGCAACGATGTGTCTTAATAGAAAACTCAGTTTCTTAACGCTGGGTTCTCAAGTGACCTCTACCAGCCTCTCGCCGTTGACCTCACCGTGCGAGATACAGCGTGAAGCTAAAAAAAACATCAATCAACGCTCTGGCTAGATAAAACGCGGCGTTGAGTTCCGCTACTCAACTCGTACTTCCTCGAATTCAGGGAAAGATCATCAAAGTAAATTTATATTTATATGTCATCCTCAAGCCGCCTTTTGCCTACCAAAACCGGACAACGTTACTCAAAACTAAATCCTACTCTAATTTAGTTGAAATAAAAAAAAACAAGACTTAAAAATCAACGAGACCAATTGAAGTCCAAAAAACATCCAACTTTCAGCACGAACAAGTCAATTGTAAACTGCTAAAGGGATGAAATCAGAAAATGAAATTAATTATATTTTAGTAATAAAAAATGTAAGAGCTCCGCACCGAATGGAAACACCTGTTTGCGGCATCAAGCTGTTTGAGAGGGTTTTCATAATGTAATGTCTTTTTGTTCAGATGATTTGGGTCCAGATCTTTTGACATTTTTTTGGCGTAATTTATCATTTTAGTGATAACAGTGAAAGATGTGACTTATAGTTTTGTTGAGACGTGGTTTCTCTAGGGATAGGATGTACGGATAAAGTTATAATGATAGTTTTTATAGGTTAGTAGTTAGCTCCTACCCGCGGTATTTTTTTATGATAATTAATTGATATTTTTTTGTCAATTTCCTGGAAATATGACATTTTTAGTTATATTTTTTGTACTTGTCTTTGAAATTTGTTTGACTATATATGTGAGACTTTTTGGTTAGATATTTATTTGAAACGTAATATTTAAAAGATAAATGTAATTGTATTCTGATTCGAGCCCGCGCCTCTTGAACGGTATCAGAAAGGTTTGCCTCAAATATTGTTGTATCTCACCTTATTTGAAATAGTGGTTAAAATCAAAATACTTACTTCAGTCCCCTGCACTTTCAACTTCATATGATCTTCCCTCGTCGTCTTGCCGTCCTTCCGTTTCTTCCAACAGTAGCCATCGCGCCGGTAGCGAACCTTCTTTCGGCTGTATAGAAGCATCGACCCGCTTTTTGGTCTGAAACAACATTAATTTACAATATATATAATTTGTTTTAGAGGCCAGTCGTGGCGCAGCGGCAGGAGGTGTGACTGTAAAATCGACTGGTTGTGGGTTCGATACCCACTCGAGGAGATGAAATATTTACTTAAATTTATATTTCCATTTCTTCGCTCTCGTTTCGAGGCTAAGCGCGGCGTTGAGTTCTCCCACTCAACACGCAATGTCTCCAGAATTCGGCAGAAAGTAGGGAACGGAGTGTCTTAACACTAGGTTCCCTCTGTCTACCCTGCTGTGTGCGGGATACAGCGTGAAGCTGATTTAATTTTAATTTAATAATTTGAATTAATTTTATTGTCATAGTGTAACAACATTCCGTTCCCCACTTTCCGCATAGTCTTCGAGAAATTAGGTGTTTGGCGGCATTCAACGCCTCTATTTGTCTATATAAAGTGGGAAAATATATTAATTCCCCCAATTCTCATAAATAAATATTTATAATCCATACAACATTTTACTAACAGATCAACGTTTTTGTACAAATTGAAAAACACAGATGAATGGACTATAGTATTATGCTGAAATGGATTTGGCAGTAGATGTGGCAATAAATTAGTATAGCAGGTTCGATTTCAAGATATAATTGAATGATCTGAAACTGAGCCAGTATTGTAATAAGATTTTTATACTATGTAGTTCATAGTAAAAAAGAAAAAAAAATCTAATATGGATTGTACTATCATTTAATTTTTTTTATCAGCTTCACGCTGTATCCCGCACACAGCAGGGTTGGCAGAGGGAACCTAGTAAGACACTTCGTTCCCCACTTTCTGCCGAATTTTGGAGGCATTGCGTGTTGAGTGGCAGAACTCAACGCCGCGCTTTGCCTCGAGATCAGAGCGAAGAAATGGAAATATAAATTTAAGTAAATATTTCATCTCCTCGAGTGGGGATCGAACCCACAACCAGTCCAGTGCCTAAATAGATCATCAAACTTAAAAATTATCCGATCCCAACAGATTAAAATACATACTAGTACATACACGTAAACCTGATAGCTTTCTATTTTTAAAATCGATTAAAAATATATTGAAAACAGTAAAACGTTTAACAAAATAGTCCAATAATAAGTTGCTACAAAAGTCATCAATAACAATTTTAATGATTTACCGTCCATCTGTTATTACGTAGCGATAAGATAAACAAATCACCATGGGACTATATCGAGTGCGTGTACGAGTTCATTTTCATAGTGAATTTTAATTATACATACAACAGATACAAATAGAAATATTATATGGGATTTTGTATTTTATGTTATTTTATTGTGATGTTAATAAGAATGTTATATTTATAATATATATAATATATAATGCTATATCTTTTTCACAAATCGATTTTTAAGATAATTTTCGATCAGTCTTCAAGACATTACGTGTGGGGTAGTGGAACTTTGCCATGATTTGTCTTCTTACTAGAATGACGCCTTCGTGGTCCACCAAGATGTCATGGTAAGCGCGACGATTGTGGGTTCGATTTCCACTAGGAAATATGAAATATTTAAAATATTTAAATTTTCTGGCCACTTAACAGTTATTTTACCCTCTAAATTCGCCAGTAAATGGGAAAGGGAAGTGTCTTAACGGACAAAGTGTCTTAACACTAGGTTCCCAGGGTTCCTCTGTCTACACTACTGCGGAATACGGTGTAAAGTTAAAAGGTTAAACATCATTAACTCATATATACGAGATCGATATGTAGAAACAAGAGCTGACTCACGAAGGAAATTGGTAATTTGTAAGGAGGACATTAGCCCATATTTCAGCAAGTTCATAGTATGGCTTAGTTGATCAGAGTGCTTGGACGGTTTCCAAAGAGGTGCGGAGAGCGGTTGAATTTTTTATACGTTTTCATAATAAGTAATTATATGATCTTATCTATAGTGATGATACAAAGCTGATAAGTTTGTTTGATCGAACGTGCTAATCTCAGGAACTAGTGCGAAGTGAAAAATTATTTTTTATAGGTAGGCAGTCCATATATTGAGAGGGGCTATAAGCTCTTAACTTAATCGTTTCAACCTAATTCAGTTATTTACATTTGACACGTCGCGGTACAGTATAAAAGTATTGGGATTTTAACTTAACTTCACGCTTTATCCCCACCGGGGTAGTCAGAGAGAACGGAGCGTCAAACGCTACGGAAAAGTAATGCTTACTTAAAATTAATGATTTTTCCTTTTTTTAGTTATAATTGCAATTATATTCGCCAAAAATATAATGAGGCCAGTCGTGGCGCAGTGGCACAAAGTATGACTGCAAAACCGACTGGTTGTGAGTTCAATCCCCATTCGAGGAGATAAAATATGTCCTTAAATTTATATTTCCATTTCTTCGCTCTGGTGTCGAGGCAAAGCGAGGCGTTGAGTTCTCCACCAGTTCTCCAGTCCACTCAACACGCAATGCCTCCAGAACTCGGCAGAAAGCGGGGAACGGAGTGTCTTAACATTAGGTTCCCTCTGCCTACCCTGCTGTGTGCGGGATACAGCGTGAAGCTGAAAAAAAATATTCGCCTCTATCAAAGAGCGCCAACTATTGTAAATAGTTACAATTAAAATATAAAAAAAAGATTAGCTTTCATTACTGTTATATTGAAATCATCTCTTTGTTTAGAGCAACCGGCTAGACAATAAAAATGGATTTTAATAAAACTATTTTCAATCATTTTGTTCGTAACAAAACATTTTTTTACAATAAGTTACATGTTGTGGGGTTTAAAACTAAAATAAACTAAAAGTCCTTTTTTTAACGTTGTATGAAACCTTATTAATTAACTACAATACAATTAACATTTAATATTTAATTGAGTCTGTCCCAGCCCAGTGGCAAAAGCGTGTGACAGTAAACGAGACGTTTGTGAATTCGTTTCCCACTCGGGGGAAAGAATTATTATTTATTAATATTTTCATTTCCTCGCTCTGGTAACAAGGGAAACGCAATGTCTTATCCGGCATCATAAATGGTTAAGGGAGTCTTAACACTGGGCTCCCCTCTGCCTACCCTGCTATAGGCGGAATACGGAGTAAAGCTAAAAAAATATTTAATACGACTTAACAATATTTAAAAAGCATTAAAAAGATATATTTTTGTCTATCTTTACGCTGTATCTACAAAGAGCAGAGTAGGTAGAGGAAACCTGAAAACCTAGTGTTTAGGCACTCGCTTGCCATTGAATTTTGTAAAATTGTTCAGTAGTGGAACTCAAAACTTATATTATATTTATAAAATTCTTCCAAAAAAATACGAATATTTAATCAGACCTGACACATACCAATTTTACAAACATGACGTCTTCTTATCACAAAACACGAAATATCAGTAAAAGCCTTGTGTTAATTCTTTTAACTTTTGATGAAATCTACGAGAGCACAAGTATTTTTAAAGGTAGAAAACTCGGCAGGTAAATAAATAACGCTGAGACCAAATGAACTAAGAAGCTCTTGAGCTTCTTTTTTAGGTTATACCAAGGTGAGGTTGGAAAAATCTAGGAATTTTAGTTACGGGCTAGTGCTTTCAAGTATTAATGAACTAAGCTTATTAATAAATATTGTTAAGGCGTTTTAGGATTTATAAAATATGAATATAGTTTTTGATTTAATCTTTTATTTTAATTTAGGGCAGTTATTGGTTGTTGTTGTTTGTTTAGTGGAAAGGTGATATTATAAATAGAATAATTGATAAAATAAATCTATAAGAGAAACATAACGGAGCTTTGAACGTTTTCGAAACTCTTGGACGATTTCAAAAAGACGCGGGTTCGAGTCCCGCTACGTATAAATATTGTACATTTTTAAAAAAATATACAAAATAAATTAACATTGTATAAACTTAACATTGTCATATAGAGAGAGAGAAAGAGAGAAATCCCCAAAACTCTACAAAAAACTATCAGAAAATTGGCTGAAACGTAATGAGCATAACATATAAGCTCAATATCATCTCGTACAAATACAAGGCGAAATAATCATCAAGCTTGTTTTGTTAATGTTGTTTTATGTTATTACTTGTTAGTAAATATGTATGACTAGAGGGCGCGCGCGGCTTCGCCCGCTTATTAGGAGTGAATTCTAAAAAAACCACATAACACATGTTCAATAAAATATTTTTAACGTCTAAATTTATTTTTTTATAACAATCGGTGGCAATTTAAAGATTTTTCCATATAAACTTTCAACCCCTTATTTGAACCCTTAGGGTGTGAATTTTTAAAAACCATGAAACACGTATTCAATGAAATATTGTTAAGAGTCTGAATTTAAAATTTTATAATAATCGGTACATATTAAAAAAAATTCCATACAAACTTTCAACCCCTATTTCATCCCTTTAGGGTTAAAATTTTTCAAATTCCCTTCTTAGTGGATGTCCAGAATATGAAAATAAACATCTGCCCAAATTTCACGTTTCTACCATCAGCCGTTACGGCTCTGCGTGCGTCTTACCTCAGTCAGTCAGCACAAGTCCTTTTATATATATAGATAGACAAGTCCTTTTATATATATAGATTAAACATTTTTTTATAGGGCCCTATTTTATGAAGGCCGGAAGTGAAATATATATATATATATTAGAGCTTTTAGTTCTCAAATGGAATAACAAATTTTGGAATGGAATGGAATATAAGTCGAGGGCAGGGTAAGACCTCGAGAAAGATTACACAAAAAGCATGAGGATACCCTGGAGGGCATGTACGAAGAGGTTGATGTCATTAAACGTGGCCAAAGAGGACTGTAGCGTGGCAGCCCATTATCTGCTGGTTAATATACTAAGTATTAGGCGTGGAGCTAAAATGCTAACCAAATTTTCTTAAATCATGGCTAAGAACACTCTCTATTAAGTTACCTTGCAATCAAAGCAAACTAAATTGTATTCAGTTGTACCATTTGGAAGTTATGATGCCACAGACAGACACATATATATTATATTATTTATTTACATATCTTAACTCACGTCGAGTGGCAACTACAAAAGCAATGGCATTTCGTCACAATTGCTCCCAATGATGCATCGTCGTTGTCGTGCAAAAAAAACGTAACTAACATCACTGATTTATACGTCGAATACTCGATTTATTAGTCGGCGAAATCCATGAATCTGACGGTCCTTTTTGTTCTGATATAACGCGTGATCGCGTACGAACATATTGTGTTTCCTTTTTATGAGATGAAAAAATATGTGTATCAATTGTCTTCATAGGGTGTTCGACGTTGTTGAAAAAAGTAGCTGAAATGTTTTTTAATATTATTTAAATAAAGTAACTGATATATTTTATTCTAAGACGTCTTGCTTTAGTTATGGGTTTGGCTTGTTGGGCAGAATTTATTTTTTATTTATATGTGCAGCCTAGTGACGGTAGGGATGATATACTAAGTGTTTACAGTGCCATCAATAAAGCAAATATATTCGATTTTTTTTATTTCGACGCTAACTCCTACGTAGCAGCGTACGAAAGTCAAGACATTCCATTCTACGTTTTACAAAATGATGCAACAGCACTAAAACATTTTATTATAATTGTATATTTCAATTCAGTAAATGTTTCTAAGTATGGATGTATTTCTAATTCAATAAAGTAAATGAAACTAGTATTTTATAAATGAAATTTTAAAGTTATAAAATTAATATTTTTAAGGAGATTAGATTCATTTATTTTATTGAGAAATAACTAAAATAAAAGATGACAAACATAACTAAATTATATGAAATGAACGTTAAGAACGTAATGATCGGACAATTTTTGGCATCAACCAAAATGAATTGAGTTAGCCCCTAATTGGCGTTTTGAGGTACCGTCGGCAATATAAAACGAAATAATATTATTAATCCGCTCACGCCTTACGTACATGGCTATCGAATATTAAATTTGCCGGTTTAATACTATGTTGCTCTAAAATAAACTTTAAAGTAATCATTTTTGCTATTATTATTTTTTAGTTTTACACTGTATTCACATTAGATTTTGCAGGGTACGCAAAAGGAACCTAATTTTATAACATTCCGTTCGTAGTTTTTGGTCTTATCTTTTAACAACAGCGAGGTAGTCACAAATAAAAATAATAACAATAATAATCATCTTCACGCCGTATCCCGCACACAGCAGGATTGGCAGAGGGAACCTAGTGTTAAGACAGTGAGTGGCAGAGCCCAACGCCGCGCTTAGCCTCGACACCAGAGCGAAGAAATGAAAATATAAATTTAAATAAATATTTCATCTGCTCAAGTGGGGATCGAACCCAAAACTAGTCGGTTTTACAATCACACTTCGTGTCGCTGCGCCACAACTGGCCTCAAGTCATAAATAAATATTAAATAATTAATTTCCCCGAGTATTAATTGAACCCACAACCGTCGCATTTACATTTAAATGCCGTGCCATTGCGCTACGACTGCTTTTATTTTAATTTTAATATAACTATTTCTTGAACGAGAAATACTTGCGCTTTTCACCCATTTACCAAAACGTTGTGTAACTACATCTTTAAAATACGTATATTATATGATTTGATTAATTAATTATCTTTCTATCTATCTATATATATAACATTCTTCCACAGCTGAGCGACTGACAGACTGCAGTAGATTGCAAGTTCAATTTCTAGAGAGAAGTGAATTATTTCATTTTTATGTTCTGGTGGACAAAGTGCGGCGTTGAGCTTCACCACTCAAGATGCGTTGTTTCGCATTCGGGTGGGAAGCAGAAAACGGAGTTTCTCGAAAGTTACCCTGCTATAGGTAGAATACAGCGTGATAGTTTGAAATAGTTATTAATCTGTCCCGAATTCATTTTTTTTTGTTATTAAGGAGGTCATACTCCTCGATAAATTGATTATCCAATAAAAAATATTTTTTGAAATCCAACCAGTAGTTTCTATATAAAAAAAAACTTCTTAAAACTTAAAATTAAATAAACTCTTCAATTTTTTTTTAGATCCCTCACATGGCAGAGGGAACTTAGTGTTAAAATATTCTGTTTCCCATAAGACACTTTCGTTGGTCACTTTCGCCAAATTTTTGAGGCGTTGCGTGATGAGTGGCGGAACTCAACATCTTGTTACCAAAACGAGGAAATAAAAATATTATATACTTCATTCCCTCGAGCAGAAATCGAACCCACGGCGCGTTTACAATCGCATACTTATGCCACTACGGAGCCTCAATTACTTCTTACTAACCCTTTTTAAAGCAAAATGTAAAATAATTAATAAATGCAATGTAAATAATGCAATTTCTTCGAATAGGAATTGAAGTCACTCAGGGCAGATTCAGAACTCAGAAGCGAGTCCATCAAACATAGTGTGTTAAAAAATCCTGTAAGCCACTTTAACAATATATAAAAAGTTTCACACAAAATCAAGCTTAAAAAATTAAAATTAATATGCGTTCAAAAATAATATTTCATTATAAGTTATCAATCGTCGGTTTTGCGGACAGCGGAAATCTTTTTAATCCCACGTCGAGTTACAGTACGGTCGACGAGTCGTGGCTGCTCTGCAGTTAGGTTTTCTGAAATTTTGCGCATTGTTCACTCATGATAAAAATAATCAAAAGTAAAGAAAAAATCCCAAAACCAAGTAAGTCTGCGCAACCATCTAAAGCAACTTTAGCGGCCACAACTCCTCGACCGTGCTGTATATAAAAGGAGAGCTGGTGTAATTTGTCAAATGAACGAGCTGTGTGATTTTACGAATAATAGCCCACTAATTCTTAAGCTTTTGCCCTGGAACTTGTGTGATATTTCTCAATTTTCTTTTGCTACTTTTCTATATGAAATATCTAAATAGTTTTTAATACTAGGTATTAAAATTCACGTTGAATGTTGATTGAGTTTTGTGAGGATGCCTTGGCCTATATAATATATTAATTATGACTTAGTTTCGTTTAGTATAGATATATTATTTAAAAAATATAACAGTGATAGTTTAAAGTTTTATTTCCGGTCAAGAAAAAACACAATTTAACTAAGGCCAGTCGTGTCGCAAGTGCACAAGCGTTTAACTGTAAACACGACAGATTGTGGGTTCGATTGCCACTAGGTTCCCATGTTCCTTTTACCTACTCTGCTATATAAAAGACAAAAAAATGGGATTAGATAAATAAAGTGAACAAGTACGTATTTAGATTCTTTACTTCTACTGTATCTCAGCCACTTTAAAAAATAAGGTAATTAGTATTAGGACTTTCATTTAAAACTAGAATTTAGTTCTATATGAATACACTTTAGCCTATATTCTTTACATTTTTATTATAGCTTGTTTAGTTTTTGAGTACCTCATTCATATCAAATTACTTTTTAAATGTTATAATATATAGAATATAAAGATATTTATAAGAATATATTTTTAAATATAAATTAACAACTGTATGAGGCCGTCGTAGCACGTAAGCGTGACAGTATTGGGTTCGAATGCAACTCAGGGAAATTAAATATTTCATATTTTCGCTTACGTTTGTGCTCCTGCTCCTATCGCCTATAACGCCGTTATTTAGGTATATATTGTTTATTTTTCATAAATTTATCTATTTTTTTGCATATTTTACTACTACTTGATGCGAATCCAACTTTACAAAGTCTAAAATAAAGCAACAAACTACAGTATTTTGAACAATATCGAAAAAACGACCCGAAAAAATCTAACCCAATTTAATTTTCCACATCTCTAGAGACTACACAAGCAGATTAGACACACAATAAAAAGATAAATTCAAAAAATAGATTACTTTTCACACAAAGTCAAACAAAGCTAAGTTAAAAAGCAATTTTTTCGCTACAAAAAAAATCTATTTTTGTTATAAATTTAAACTGAAATACCAATTTTTTATATTTTCTAGCATCAAATATGAATGGGTAATACGCTTCACGTAACGCACATGTCACTATGTAAACAAGCCACCGAGTAAAAGCTTTGTTAAGTTTTTTTTTTCCCCAATATAGAATATATATTTTTCTACCCACAAACTAACTAGTGATATAAAAAATGCCACGAGACGAAACGATACCTAACACTGTAACAATATGTGCACTGTACAAATTCGAATTTTTAATTTTCATACAAAATAAAAAGACAATATTGTATATCATTTACAAGAGTCGAGGTTTTCGTGCAGTAGCACAAATGTCTTAATGGGGAAGAGTATGTTAGGTTCCCAGGTTCCCTCTGCTATATTGGATAGAGCGTGAAGCTAAAAAATGTATATACTTTGTAATATTTACTATGTGTGTTGTAATTATTGTTATAGGTTATATTAGGAGCATTATGTAACTGACTAATAAAAATATATGTATATCAAAATATTTTTTTACTGCTATATAGATTAAATGAAAACTTTTCAAACAATCTATAATAAATATGAATGGTTATATTATTTTGCATAACAAATTTAATTATTTCTTAAATTTTCTTCTTTCCAACTATCTAAATTAGATAGTCATATATATTTTTTTCCGTTTTACGCTATAAACAGAGGAAAACTATTGTCTCAATTTAACCCCAAACTCCTTGTCCAAACCAAAGGAAAAAAAAGAAACCAATTCCTTGCCCCGATTGCTAATCAAATCCACACGATTCGAACTCCCAACAATCAAATCCATATCCAAACACCATTAACATCCTTATCATTTAACCCGATAGTCAATAACAACCAGTAGGTAATAGACACGAAAACACCCGCGGGGAAACCAAAAATGCAAATCAAACGAACGAACTATGGCTTCAGACCACCACCCAGCAAAAAGTTTTGTATGGCATGCAAACAGCGCCGCAATCGCATGATCGTGGCCCCTATAAATCCTGGATACACCAACAATTTACTATTTCGGGTCACTAGTTATCGGTTAAAAACAAAATTACTGGCTCACAGCCTGATAAACTGCCTAAAGAAGTTGTGAAATAGCAAATAAATATCTCAATCGGTATGAGTGAAATATGCGCGCGGCACACGAATATGCCTCTTTTTTTATTGTAACGCAGCAATGTGGTTTAATTTTTGCGTTTCTTTTTTATTATTATTTTTTATATATATTTTTTGGTGAATAAGTTTGTCTATTAATGATAACTTTTTAATAGTTTAACTTAAAAACTGCCTAAAGAAGTTGTGAAATAGCAAATAAATATCTCAATCGGTATGAGTGAAATATGCGCGCGGCACACGAATACCCCTTTTTTTTTGGTAAAACGCAATGTGGTTTAATTTTTGCGTTTCTTTATTATTATTATTTTTTGGTGAATAAGTTTGCCTAATAATAATAACTTTT
This sequence comes from Heliconius erato x Heliconius himera, assembly GCA_013421005.1. Classification (NCBI taxonomy): domain Eukaryota; kingdom Metazoa; phylum Arthropoda; class Insecta; order Lepidoptera; family Nymphalidae; genus Heliconius; species Heliconius erato x Heliconius himera. Next base: position 37,906 of record JAATLQ010028950.1, on the reverse strand, counting down.
TAATAGTTTAATTAAAAAACTGCCTAAAGAAGTTGTGAAATAGCAAATAAATATCTCAATGGGTATGAGTGAAATATACGCGCGGCACACGAATAAGCCTCATTTTTTGTTGTAACGCAGCAATATTGTTTAATTTCTGCGTTTCTTTAGTATTATTTTTTTTTTTATATATTTTTTGGTGAATAAGTTTGTCTATTAATAATAACTTTTTAATAGTTTAATTAAAAAACTGCCAAAAGAAGTTGTGAAATAGCAAATAAATATCTCAATCGGTATGAGTGAAATATGCGCGCGGCACACGAATATGCCTCTTTTTTGTTGTAACGCAGCAATATGGTTTAATTTCTGCGTTTTTTTTTTATTATTATTATTATTTTTGGTGAATAAGTTTGTCTATTAATAATTACTTTTTAATAGTTTAATTAAAAAACTGCCTAAAGAAGTTGTGAAATAGCAAATAAATATCTCAATCGGCATGAGTGAAATATGCGCGCGGCACACGAATAGGCCTCTTTTTTGTTGTAACGCAGCAATGTGGTTTAATTTTTGCGTTTCTTTTATTATTATTATTATTTTATTTTTTTGGTGAATAAGTTTGTCTATTAATAATAACTTTTTAATAGTTTAATTTAAAAACTGCCTAAAGAAGTTGTAAAATAGCAAATAAATATCTCAATCGGTATGAGTGAAATATGCGCGCGGGACACGAATAGGCCTTTTTTTATTATAACGCATTCTGCGTTTCTTTATTATTAGTAGATATTATTTTGGTGAATAAGTTTGTCTATTAATAATAACTTTCTAATGTTACTGAAGCAAGGGTATGAATTACGTTTGTTTTGTGTCTGACGGTGCTCGATAGTTCCGTATTCGATTCCCAGATAGATTTATGTCGCCGCGCCATGACCGTCGCATTTTGTCTCGTAGAGTAAAGAATACGCATTGCTAAATCAGAAAACAAACTATATATTTATATGTACGTATGTACAATATATATATATATATATATATATATATAAAAAAAATATCTATTATATTATATTAATCTTTTATACATTTCTTATATTTTCTATAAAAATGTATTTATTTTTATTATTTGATCTAAAAATTAATATTTAGTTTTTTTATTGACTTTTAAATGACCCTGAAGTGGTTGTTATAAATGACAAGTAAACATTTAAAATACTTACATACACTAGATCTATTATTATCAAACAATGTAGGTTACTGTTTCCACACGCATCAGGATATCTAGAGAACCTAATGTTAAGACACACCGTTCTACACACAACAATACGTTATTGGTGTATTTCATTCTTCTTATAAGAGCGAGGAAAATGGGAATAATTCATTCCCTCGAGCGGGCATGGAACCCACAACTTTTTAGACTCACCCTGTATCCCACACATAGCAGGGCAGGTAGGAGGAATCTGTGAACCTAGTGTTAAGACACTCCGCTTACATTAAGACACTTTTGTTCCCCACCGCATTCCCCGCCGCATCGGCATTGTGGCAGAAGTCAACACAGCGCTTTTCGCCTTGTTACCAGAGGGAGTAAACGAAAAAAAAACACCTTCAAGCTGCATCTCGCACACAGCAGGGTAGGCAGAGGGAATACCTTTGCCGCCACACCAGAGCGAAGAAATGGAAACATCAATTTAAGTAAATATTTCATCTCCTCGAGTGGGGATCGAACCCACAACAGATACAGCCTGGACCCACATTTTGTATCCCAATTTTCGCCTCAATTTAAACATTGTATCATAAACAAGATGCTAACCCAACCTTCGTCTACCATTAAAAAAGTAAGACTTTTCCAATGACTATCCGAATCCACAACTATCCCAATCAAACACTTGCCAACACAACCACGATAACGTCAAAAAGTTAAACCTTTCTAAAAAGCTAATAACACTTAGTCCAAAACAAATTAAACAAAAAAAAGTTCATTGTATAATGAAATTTTGGGCCATACACAAAAGCATTTGAAATTAAACGAAGCGCTGACACTACCAGCAAGAAGTAATTGCATTCCCATCATGCGATGTGGCAAAGCTTGGAAAACGAGTAAAAAATTCGTAATTATCCAAAAATTGGTGGAAAACTTAGATAGCTGGCTTTCCGTATTGTATTTTCTTATTGCTGAGGAGCGTAGAATTTTTCCGCCTGTCAAATCGTGCTAAGATAATTGGGTGTTGTGTTTTGCCTTTTGTTATATAATAAGAAATTTGAGGAAAAGAAATATCTAAGTTGCAATTTAATTTAAGTTCAATTCTAAAGGTTTTTGTGTTTTTTGGGGAAATTGTGGAATGATAGTATGAATAATGACATTTTGGTTTTGTATGTGTCTTTTGGATGAATTTCTCGGGAGTTTTAACTTCATATTGTGCTCAATTTGTAACTGCGTTCTTCTAAGCCAAACCTAGCCTAGGTAGAGTCTGTGCCGTGACCAGAAGACTGATCAGATCTGTGGATGCGGCGTCCAACATTGTAGCGCAATGAGGCAAGATAAAGAGTAAGTGATAAAGAGTATAGATGCAGGTTCAATTCACACACTGAGGAAGAATTTATTTTCATTTTCACTTCCTATAATAAGACAAACTGCAGCGTTTCCAGTATTCAACAGATAATGTCTCATTTAGACCAGATAATAAAAACAGAGTATTTTAACAGCAGGTCCTCTCTGTTTTCTTGGTTATTTTCGAATATGAGTGTGAAGCTAAATCAAAAAACAAAACAAACCTACAAATCAATGCTCATATATTCTACAGAAAAATAAAGAACCCACCACTACTAGTAGCAATCCAATCTTAATCAGTAATACATCAGAAAGATCTCATTTCCCAGTCGATTATTTTTTAGTGACGTAAGTAAATTCTATACTCTATTTCATTTTATTCTTGAGTATTTTCCAAACAATGTAAAAGAATCACGTTTAAGGAAAATATTTTGTTATATATTTCTTCTTTCTTATTATTCGTAAAACGTACATTTTGATAAGTTATACTTATGTGGAGGTTGATTATTAAAATTTAATAAACATTACCATTGATTGTGTTGTATCTACATTAATATTAGAAAGAAGAAGAATCTGTTTGGCTGAAAGCGTTAATCTCAGGAACCACTAGATCTATTTGAAAAATTATTTTGGTGACAGATAGTGAATTTTTCAAGAAAGGGTTTATAATACCATGATAAGATCTGAAGATGGAGAAGCAAAAAAGTTGCAAAAACGAGATAACTCCAGGTTCTGCGTGCGTGTGCTCTGTGAACCGTTAAAGATACGTAAAAATAAAGTGTAACAGAATACTTTCCATTCAAAAAAATTTTGAAAAATTCTTCTAGATCTTATTTCTATCTCCTAAGGATAATCCATACTAACCACTTTTATATTTTACTTCAAATTGAGTGTAAGTGATAAAGAAATAATGATTCATAAAAACAAAAAAAATATCAATTTATAATTGAGGTTTAAAAAAACATATCTATATCTATCACCCATCTACATATTAGTACAACTACAGACGTTTAACCTGATTTAAGAAAATGGGTACAAGGTACACGAGCGTGCGACTGTAGACAAAAACGCAAAGCGCAGCGTTGAGTTCCGCCGCTCAACAAGCCATGCCATATGAATAGAGACGAAAGTACGAAACATTAGTATCTTAATGGGCAACGGAGTGTACTAACACTAAGTTCCCAAGTTCCCTCCGCCGACAAAGAACTACAATATATAAAATCAACGAAACTACAAGAGTATGTCTTGATTTTTAATAAGAAACTCAAAGTGACCAGTCACGTTAACTAACAAGCCAATATTACTTAGCGGAGCTGTCAGACTACTAGTAACTATAATTAAGAACGTACATAGTCAATCGTAATGACTTTAACTGTTACAGCCTTTAGTTAGTTAATTACTAAACTGATTTTTATTCAACTACACAACAAAAGCAATGTTTATAATTTATGGCAGAGTTATTTGGTGTATTATTATAGAAAATAATAAAAAAATAATATGAGGCCGGTCGTGGCGCAGTAGCACGAGGTGTGACTGCAAAACCGACTGGTTGTGGGTTCGATCCCCACTCGAGGAGATGAAATATTTACTTAAATTTATTCGGCAGAAAGTGGGGAACGGAGTGTCTTAACACTAGGTTCCCTCTGCCTACCCTGCTGTGCGCGGGATACAGCGTGAAGCTAATTTAATTATTTTTTTTTTTATTATAGAAAAGACTGTGGATTCGATTCCCCATTCTATATGTAGAACGTTAATATTTTTTTTGTTAATACTTTTGTTACAGACGTTGAAATATGCCGCAAAATAGCAGAATGTAGGTTAATATAAAAAAAAAATTAAAAAAACTAGTTAGTATCTTTAATTTTAGTGTTATGATTTGTCAAAAAAATCATCAACAAAGTGGAAATTTCATGATTGGTATAACCTCAAGGCACCATATATGTTAGAAAAAATAAGAATAATGCCTAGCCTTCGACTGGGAATCGAATCCACCACCACCATTTTTCCCCATTAAATCAAGACCGCGTCTATAAAATAGTTTACATAAATATAATGACTGAACCACGACCACAGTACGTCTACGAGGCAATCCATTAACTAAATCCGTACACATTAAGAACGATTAGCAGATCGGCGGAGGTGTTAACTAACCTCTGGCTTGTGCCCTTTTGATGTGAAGCTATTATTACTATAATAGTTAATTATTGTAAGCAAAATATGATTAATAAAGGTAGCTTTCTGTGATAAATCACAGATATTTTTATTTAGCTTTACACTGGGTTCCACAATAGTAGGGTAAGGAGAAATATAGTGTTAAGTCACTGCGATCTCCACTTTCCGTTCAAGTTTCGAGCATATACGACCATAGTGGGGAAATGAAAATGATTCGTTCTCCATATTGGAAATCGAACCCAGGAGCGTCGTGTTACAATCATACACCATGCTACTGTTTATCTGTTTAACAAATAAAGCACAGCCGAAACTACTGGGCATAAAAAGTCGCAATTTGTCATACGAGTTCTTTGAAGTAGGTGCAGGGGCCCACCTTCCTTAGTTAAAGTTCCGGGTTCCGGTACAATACTTGAACCAATTTTTAATCTCTCCCTATAATCCTGCATTTTATTTATAGCTTATGTGATTTCTTATAATTTTTATAAAGAGTTGACATTTTTTTTAACTCAAGCTTTTTTTTACCTAAAATACCAAGATACAATCTCCAAGTTCGTTGGAACTTGGAGATTGTATCAGATCAGTTGTGATCTAGAGACATTACAAATTGAGTGGCCTACATCTACGCTGCCCTTGTGTTGCCAGATAGGAGTAATAAAAGTAATCTTAGTCCCTAAGTAGGGATTGAACCCGCAACTATAGTTTTCACACTATGACTATTCCACTTTCGTCTCAAACGTAAATAAAAAAGAACAAATTATACCTATATATTATATTTTATTATACAAAGCAAGAAAGACGATTAGTCAAAGAGAAGTAATTCATCAAAGCAACAGCGATTCATTGAAGTCCTAGCTTTTGTATAGTACAATGCGTAGAAACTACCTAATACGATAATAACAATATAATGAAACAAGTATTTAAACAAACATAATTAAAGCGCAGTTAGCACATGACCGTACACACTAGGTCGTAGGTTTGATTTCATTTACTGAAGTAAATTAATTTAAAATGAGCTTTTATCCTGAGGCTACGCCCATGTGGTCAAGGCAAGAAGCTAACAGTTGAGCATGACACAATGTAATGGTCCGGGTTTTAGTGATCGGTGTGCATCGAGTATTGGTATTTTTTACATTTTTAAAGTGTTATTCTACATTTAGGATAGAAAAATGCTTATTTAAGGAAACATATAAAAATTTGAACGTAGCAGGACTCGAACCCGGAAGCCTCGGATGCTCCTGGAAACCGACAACCGAGAGCCGAGAACGTATGGCTTAGTGGTCAGGGCACCTGGTCGGTTTGCAGGAGTGAGAGAAACGAGTCTATACATAGATTGTTTTGACAAACTAATTAATATATTGCCTAAAAAAAGAACTTAAAACATTAAAGCGAAAGGAAAACACCTATTTAGTAAGTACTTTTTGTTTAAGTTTTAATTTCATTACTTACTTTTTATTTAATTTAATATCAATAAACTTGAAAGAAGAATGTGCAATTTTGTTTTATTTGATTTTTACATCGCTGCTTTGAAACTTTTAGATAATAGTGTACATTTGTTTCTCCATTTTGATGAGATAATTTGTACGTAGAGATAAGTAGATGCTACGCTACTTGAGTACCATTGTTCTTGACATAAATTCGCTCAGAATTATAAAAAGAAATTATGGCATTTTTAACATTTTTAAAGTGTTAATCCACACCTAGGAAAGAAATACAATAAAAATACTTATTTAGAAAACGTTTTAAAATTTGAAAGTAGCGGGACTCGAACCTGCGCCTCTTCCTCTTGGAAACCGACCAGGCTCTCTGATTATTAAGCCATACGTTACCGTAACGTAAACGAAGTAAGAATTTATGAGTTAACTATTTTAAGCTTAACGCATTGTTATGCATTCAAATAACAGACATCAAATCCGCTCAAATAATTAACTGCCCCCAACGAAGAATAAACCCACAACTATCGCTTTACAGTCAGACACTGACCCACTGTACTCTATAATATAAGAATATATTAACTTGAAATAGAAAAACCAAATTAACATTTTAAAACGTTAAATGGGGTTGCGGTTGACTTATAAAGCCGTCACGGTTAAAAATAAATTGTAAAATAACTACACAGTCAAGACTGATCACTTAATATGTCAACTTGAATAATTGCAATACTAAATAACTTTGCAAGGAATGTTTAATAGAAACATGCAATATTATAATAAAAAAATATTCTTTTTTACATGACTGTAAATTAGATTCTAAAAAAAATACTTAGTATTTTAGTATTTTGACAAAGGAAAAATATGTTGTTATCTGTTTCAAAAGAAACTTTCGTGTTGTATTTGACAGTGACATCTAGCTTAAATAAGTTTTTCTTTATAGAATATTACTAGACGTTTGAATCGTCGGATATTTTGAAAAGTAAAATAATTTTAAATGAAACTATTTAACTGGCAGTTTTTACTGGTCTCAAGAATTGGCTCTCTTTCTTGTTAGACTTGAATATAGTTTTTATGGAAGCTCTTTTTAAGATATCAATCTGTTCTGTGAGCCCCTTATATATGGTAAAAGTGCCGGCTCTACTATGGGTGGCTTGTTGGTCTTCTCACAACGCTGTTCGGGAACAGCTTGTTCTGATGAAGGGCATTCTTCACCTGCTGAAGCTCGTCCCCTAGATGTTCAGCGTCGCAGGGTGGTGGGCTCTCTGAAATTTTCTACCGTTGGCAAATCTTTGCTTCAGTTTCAGTCTATTTCTGACCACGGACTACTTCAAAGCATTCGAAACGTCGGGTTTCCAAAAATGTATAATACAAAATATACGCGATTAATCCGGTTAAATAGTTTCATTTAAAATGTATGATAATCGTGAAAGTCAAAGATCTTACTAAGAAAAATAATGTGTACACAGCGTAAATATGATGTATATTTTAGCTTCAAGATATCTCACGTATAGAGAGGTAGGCAGAGAGAACCTAGTGTTAAAGCAATGTATTTTGTTGAGGAACTCAACGCCGCACTTTGTCTTATTACTAGAGCGAGAAAATGAAAATAGTTTACAACCCGAGTGGGAAACGAACACACAACCGTCACGTTTACGTTCAAACGCGGATAAGTTTACTGCGCTACGAAAGCATAAATTTTTATATCAATATTTATACTTAATTAAACAAAATACAATTTTTTTCTTGCAAAAATAAAAAAAGTAGGTAAAAATCTTGTAAATCTCGACGCCAACGAACACTTGATATTCATATTATGCACTACGAAGGGGTATAAATAAAATATTTGAAAAACAATACTGTTACCAAAATTCACTTTACAAATTGCACGCGAACGAATCTTGACTAATTGATAGTTTTTAATATTCTGCTATTCGTTATATATTTGTTTTTTTTTGTGGTTATTTTTTAGTTCTACAATAAAAGTGGGAAACGGTTTTCCAAGTAACCTATATAGTTTTGTTAAAAATGTTTAATTTATACAGAACAAGAACTTGCTTAATGAACTATTTTATTGAAATAAGAATAAACATTTGAGGCAGTCCTGGCGTCGTTGTGATCAATTTCTACTCGAGGAGTTAACTATTTAATATTTACTGGCTATGGTAACGAGGCGAAGCGCGGCGTTAAGTTTCGCAACTCAAGACACAAGGCCCCGAGAGCTCGACGGAATCATGCATCTTAATGAGAACGGAGTGTCTTAACGCTAGGTTCCCAGGCTACCTTTAAATATCTGATGCTAAAAAAATATAAACATCAGATAAAATACAGGTCATTGTGGCACAGTGGCACGGCGGCGACGAACGGTAAATGAGATGATTGGGTTCGATTAACATTTAGGAAAATAAATGACACTGCTATATACTGAATGCAGGTGAATCCCGTGAAAAGTAGTTAGGGAAGGTACGGGAAAAAGAATTTTCAAATTTTACTTCTTAAGACCCACGCAAATAAAGTTGAAGTTGAAGACTAGCCATAAAATCTTCTTACTTTCAGTCATAAAACAAAACTAAATTTTCTAGTTCTTCTAATTCTTTATAGATTTTCTCAACGGAATATTATGAAATCGGTTAACTCGTGTCGTTTATTATCAAGTTAGCTCGATTTAACCCAGTTAGTTATAGGAGATCAAAGAGCGGTGGCACGATTCTTACTGCTTACTATTCCCTTTATGTCACTTATTTTTATATAATTTAAACTGGTTGCTTAACATGAAGCCGATTTTAATTTGGGTGGGGTCAGTATTTTTTTATAATATTAAATATATAGATTGCTGCAAAACGTACCTAGTGTTAAGACACTCCTTTCTCATAAAAAACACTTTCTACCAATTTCTCGTTGCATGGCGTCTTGAGTGGCGAAGCTAAACGCCGCGCCTTTTTACCAGAAGCTTATATTAATTTCATCAATAAATTTCATTCCCCGCGTGGAAATCGAACACACAACCGTCGCGTTTACAGTCCATACCTATTCCTTTGCTCCAGTAAAAAAAAAAATGCTTCACGCTGTATCCCGCCCACAGCAGGGTAGTCAGTGTTACGACATTCCGTTCCCCACTTACTGCTGAATTCTGGAGGCATTGCGTGTTGAGTGGCAAAACTCAACGCCGCGCTTAACCTCGACACCAGAGCGAAGAAATGGAAATATAAATTTAAGTAAATATTTCATCTCCTCGAGTGGGGATCGAATCCACAACCAGTCGATTTTACAGTCACACCTCGTGCCGCTGCGCCACGACTGGCCTCAACTAATAAAATATTCATAAAAACCTTTAAACAAACCTAATTTAAATTTTTATTATTGTGACCGGGCCACTAACGATCTATCACATTAAAATGCATATCAAACAGTTCGAAAGTGCAATCAAATCAACGCTAATTGATTGGAGAAAGAGATTAAAAGTTGGTATCGACTTTGCACTTAAATTCAAAGTTCGTTATGTGCCATTGACTATTTAAATTTAATCTTATTATTGAAAAGCTTATGTTATTTCCTTTTTTGTTCCAAGAAATTTGGAAAAAATGGCGGTCCTAGCTTCGATTTCTTATTTGGAGAAATATTTATATTAAAACTCCATATTTTGAATAATCTGTGCACACTTTTAGTTGTTTGGAATCATTCACTTCACTGATTGGCTGGAAATATGCAAATGTACTACAAAGAATACAAAATATTTAAGAAGCTACAGGGGAACAGATGAACATACATACATACATTCCAATCGAAATCATAACCCTCCTTTTTGCTTCACCATAGTCAACCAACAAAATATATTAAAAAAATAACAAATTTAATAATTGAATAACTAAAAACATATATAACAAAAGATCACTTTATTTCTTGGATATTGGTAATATTTCACCCAATTTCTTATATCTTAACAAATTTCCTTATATGTCGTATGTACTATACGAAAAGCCTTGACCTTCAAACGGGAGTCATTAGTAGAACTTGTCTATAGATTGCTACATCCGCCACTGACTCCATCCCTTGTGATCAATAAACTAACGCCTGTACGGCTAACGGTGATATTATACGTCAAGGCTTATCATCGTTACGTTATATAGTATAGGTAACTATGTAGGTATATTAGTATTAGAAATATTTTAACTTAGGCTAAATATGTATATTAGTTACTAATATTATTTAAATCGTTATTATTAGTAAAAAAATAGAGTTTAAACATAAGACAGTGTGCTTGTCTAATTTAAAACCATTTTTACGGTTTTTTCGTTCGTTAAAACTAATAATAATAATCAAAAATATTCTTTGATTGATAAGAAAACGATATCAGTTCAAGAAAGTCACAGAGAAAAGTGCTACTAAGTGAAGCGCAAGTCTTCGCTTTACAAAAACATTTTCGAATTCCTTTAGGTTAAATTCAAATGAGGGGTTGACCTCTTAAAACGGTTTAATTTATCAATACGTCCCTAAAGGTTTACTTCGACAGCATCCAATCTATACTAAATTGCTTTACGATTAAACCTTCAGACGTGAGAATATTGAGATGGCATTGTTAGTATCTACAATGAAATACATATATATAAAGAAAAAAAGAGGGTTACCAGAAGTTTAGTAGAAAGTGAAGTTATCTTTCATTTTCCTTATAAACAAGATAAGTGAAAAGAAAATCTTTTGGTTTCACGCATTTTCCTGCATAGAAATTTAAATCGAATCCACAATCATCGCGACATTCAAACACTGTACTACTGCGTCACAACGGCCTCATTACAAAAACAGATCTCACAGAGAAATGAAGATAGTATCTGTTAGATATTCCTTTTTACGTAAGTGTTAGTCTTTGAAGTGCTCTGGCTGTTTCATATAAACAAAGCTATAAATTCAATTCAATTGCTATGTTTATTTTTATTATTATCTTTGTGTATTCCCGTATTTTTACAGCAAAGTCAAAGATAACTTAGTGATAAGTCACTCTGTTTACCTGTTTTTGCTTATTTTAGAAACATCGCAAGCTGGCTAGTGAAAGCTTGTGAAAGAATTTTGTAAAAATATCATCGTAATTATTCACTAGTCCGCTGCACGTTGTGTAGCAGGATAGGCAGAGAGAATGTAGTGTTAAAACACTCCATACAAACTCCGTCCCACGCTCTACTCAATTCTTGAAGCATTGATATACAATCAATGAATGATGACGACGTTGTTGGTGTTATTTAAATTAATTGAATTATAAACACACTCAGTCGTTTCTCTTAACATAATTTTTGAACATACAATCAATGTGTGTAGTTAAATACATTACGACTAGACACACACATCTACATACATATACATCTTTAAAATCATAAAAAATCTGATAAAGTATTGACGTAATAGATATTCGTATAAGCTTTTTCCTTTTTTAAAAAATACCACTTCATACTTTACAATGAACACTGTATTAAGACACTGCACTCACTTTCCGCTCATTTTTCGAGACCTGCGGAACTTAACGCTGATTTTTGTCTACCAAAGAGGAGAAGTGAAAATATTTTAAACATAACGATTCTATAGAGTGGGCAACAAACTCACAACTATCCAATTGCTTTACATAGGCCTAATTCACACTTAATAGACAAATGACAATTAATGACCAATTCTTCGCAAATTAATCAAAATCAAGCCTAATTTCCCTTTCACACAAACACCCATACAAACAAACTCAACTAAACTCAACGACAAACCAAAACAACAAAAGTTCCCCCACATCCAAACAACATTACCACTTAGCTAATGACCGTTGCTACCAACACCAACAAAAGGTGGCGAGGAAACAAATTAAAGATTAAACTAGAATTAAGTCCGAACTGTATTGGCAATCTACCCCGCGACAAACCGTACCTTTATAAATCAAGATCCACCACTAAGCCCGCGACGGCCGACGACAAATCGCTGTGTAAAATAGAAATGGTATAGGTTAGACTTGGAGTGGATTCGGACGATTGCTTCCTGATTTATTATTGTGTGGGTATAGGTAGTTTGAGAGAATTTTGGGGTATTTAGTTCTTTATTTACTTTTGCAGGCCAGTCATGGCGAAGAGGCACAAAGCGTGACTGTAAATCGATTGGTTGTGGGTTCGATGCCCACTCGAGGAGATGAAATATTTACTTAAATTTATATTTCCATTTCTTCGCTCTGGTGTCGAGGCAAAGCGCGGCGTTGAGTTCTACCACTCAACACGCAATGCCCCCAGAATTCGGCAGAAAGTGGGGAACGGAGTGTCTTAACACCAGGTTTCCTCTGCCTACCCTGCTGTGTGCGGGATACAGCGTGAAGCTGATTTATTTTTTATTTTATTTTATTTACTTTTATGATATGAGTTAAGATTGAATGTGCTTTCTTTTTCCTTATTAAGGTTAATACTGATTTTAACTTTTTGCTCTTCGATGAGAGATAGTAAAGCTTTGCTTGTTTATGAAATCGGATCACGTAAACTGTAAAAAAAATATTTGTAAACACAAAAAATATCATAAAGTAATTAAAAATGAAGAGAATATTACAAAAAAATATTAAATTGCACATTATATAATTATTAATAATATTGGGGGACGGAGTGTCTTAACATTAGGTTCCCTCTGCCAACACTGCTATGTGCGGGATACAGAGTGAAGCTGATTTCATTTAATTTAATTTTAATAATAAAATAAGGCCAAACTAATAGAAAAACATAAATCATACAAAATCCAAAAAAAACGTTACCAATCTAAATACATTAATAATCCCAAGAACAAAATACCCACACTACATAGCACTTCCAAGCGTTGTTCTACGGTAGATCCCGCCACAAATTATAGGCGCCGGTACAGCGGGAACGTGCTCCCCGGATCCCGGAATACCGGAATCATTGCTGGTATTATACATCGGATATTGTACACGTTAGCTGTAATGTTGATCGCTGTTTAGAGAACGTTGTAGTGGTATCGATTCTCGAGTTGAACATATTGTGGTGATGTGAAATGCAGTTGTGAGAGGAAAATGGTTGTGGTGGAAATAAAAAAAATAATACTTAAGTATAAAAAAAAATTAAAAAATATTGTCTTTGTGTTTATCCCGGCAAATCTCAGGAACTTCTAGTTCAACTAGAACTGATTTTATGGTATTAGCAGTGAAAGATAGAAGGGGTTGTGGAGCAACATATAGGCAACGTTATACCGAAAACTGCTTAATCTGTATTTTTTATGTACAATTCATATATCTGTTTTGATCTTTTTGTTTTCACAAATTTATGGAAAAAGCTTAACCAAACGGTAACAATATCCCATTTAAGAATTAACTAAATTACGGATACCGTAATATAAATTCATCGACTAAAATTCTAACCAACCAAAAAGTTTGGTTAAATAAAATTTAACTTACGCAGATTTACTACAAAATTATTTAGGTTTTCCTAATACTTCTAGTATTCGTGAAAAATGATAATCATTCCTCTGAATAGAAATCGATCCCACAAACATCAGGCTTACATTTCGATGCTGTGCCGCTGCGCCATCACAATCTCTACTCTACCCTAGTGTAAATTGCCATACAAAACAGTTTTTTTATTATTATTTTTATTATATAATTATCCCCCCCCCCCCTCTCACTTAAAATACTAAAACAAAATTATACCATAAAGTACCTACTAAATATATAGACCAATTGTCCATTTCATACGTAATACAAATTAAATGAGTTATTTAATAGGCTATTCATTATATAAAGCAATTAATTCCATCCCTAACATCTGGTCGGAGATAAAACGATATATCGATTCGTGAATAGGGTGTATTTCGATGTAATTAACAAATTTATGATAGGAAATGTAATTTTAATTAGTCTAGTTTCGCCATATAAATCATAGAGTTGCGGTACTTAACGCCGCGCTTTTATTTAGCAGACTGCAGTAAATAAAGATATTTATAAAAAAAAATTGCTCATCTCTAGCCTTCATCACTATAAATTGATAAAAAAACTATTTTTTTTTATTCAATTTCAATAATATCATACATACATACATATTAAACTGATAACCCTCCTTTCAGATGTAGTCGGTAAATAAACCTTGAAACATCGACGATAAAGACATTTTCGTCACAACACCACTCGTACGTCTCAATCACTGTAATGGATACGATAAATAGTCGTCCGGGGAAACAGTTTACGGGAGCGATTGTGTCTCTTCATCTAACAACACGTCTTTAGTACGTATGTTTGTACGTTTAAAGTAAGTAATTACATATTTGAAACGTCTAGAATTTTAAGAATTAGATGACATTTAGCCGACATGACGGAGTTGAGTGTGACAGCGTCCGACTGTAAACACGATAGTAGGTTCGATCGAGTAAGCTCGAGGGAATAAATTATGTGGGTTCGATTCCCACTCGAGTAAAGATAAATTTAATATTTTAATTTCTTCACTATGGTTCCTTCAGTCCTGCCACAAAAATATTCCGTTGAAAATTCAACGGAAAATGCAGAACGGAGTGTCTTAACACTAGGTTCCTTCCGCCTACTATACTTTTAACGTAGCTAACGTCAGAGCGTACAATTCTTATGCATTATAATTCCTCTATCCCCATAAAATTTAAATTGATCCCGACAGTTAATTTTAATAAAGTATTGAACTTGTTTTTTCTTTTTAGTTTTATGCAATTGGGTTTTATGTTATATATATTTATTTATATATTAAATAATTTTATTTATTAAATAAATAAATAAAACATAAAACCAGATTAAAAATAGTACTTATTGATTTTCCTTTGCCTCTGGTATATTCCCCTCAAACTAAAGTCACTTTGGCTTTAACCCCACAACTATAACATATTTAAAGGTTTCACTTTCATCTACATTTGACTTTGAGCGGACTTTATAAATAATGTATTGAGAGTTTGTTTAGTCAAAGCAGAAGTGCATTTCAGTTGCAATTCTGACTGACGCGACTGACTCAAAATGACATTTTATTCACTGTTTCCATTTCGTTTTAAAGTTTTATTAGTTTTATTTGTGTAACCTATGTTTGATATTTTTAGCTTTACCCACAGAATGGTAAGCAGAGGGGACCTGGGAACCTAGTGTTATAAAAAAAGTTACGTTTTCCACTTTTTGCCAAATTTGGGAGGCATAGCTTGTTAAGTGATGCCGCGCATTTTGCCTCGTTATCTTAGCGTGTAAATGAATATATTTAAATACTTTATACACTCGAGAGGAAATCAAACCCACAACCCGTGCTACTATGTCACGACTGGCCTCGTCTGTTTAAAGTATGCTTCATCCTATTCGGTTATCGGCCTTAGACCCAAAATTGAAATATGCACTTGTCAAGTAGCGTTTCAAGCCGTGATTTTTAAAATACAAAACATTTATTATACTTTAATAATGTATTATTCCTAATTTTAAATATAGTAAACCCAAGTATAGAAGAAAAAAATCCTAACTAGAAACTTTTCTATACAAACAATATAAATAAAGTACCTACATAATCTTTTTATAAAATAATACCAAAATATCAACGAAATGCGAATATAAACCTAAATAACGCGTGTACGGTCAAATAATGCTACCCATAGAGAGCATCTGCTAAAGTCAAATGAAGTAAGCATAAACATTTATGGCATCAAAGCTCCCTAACCGCTGGGATAATATTGGAGTCATAGTACGGCACTAGGGGACGATTTATCCACTATTATTTAGTAAATAATTAGAATTATGTTTTTTTCTTAGATTCGCACATATAGCAGAGTAGGCAGAGGGAACCTGGGAGGCTAGTGTTAAGTTCCCATAAATTTTGTTAAAATTTATAATTCTGGAGAAATTGCGTGTTGAGCGAGATAGCTCAACGCCGTGCCGTTACCTCGAGTGGTAATCAAACCCAAAACCTGCGCCACCACTGGCCTCAATTATGTTTTTACGGTTGTTTTTTTTTTCATCTTGAAGCTTAAAAACGCGCACCAGTCAACACCCGTAAGTTTCTTTGCTCAGACAAGTCAGTGTAAAAGGGAAAATTTGTTTTTTCCCCCATAAGGAAATTCGAGAAATCCTCTCTTAGCGCTCCCCTACGCTCCCTACTTATTTACCAAATTTAACTTTCTAAATACATAAAGAATATAGTATTAAAATACAATGTTCTATTTTCTGATTATATTTTTGAACTTAAGATATTGTGTGTAATTAAGCGCCGCACTTAATCGCACTAGGCGATGGGTGAAGTAAAATAATTTCGTACTTCAAAATGGCGATGGAAACCATATTCACAATCATCGCGTGTTCCGTCAGAACCCATCTCAGTGGTCTTTTATGTTTTTATATATTATAAAAACATTTGTTATTATTCGTCTTTATGAAGCAATAATGGCGTGTTGAAAAGTTCTTATTCTAAAATGGTTTCAGATTTGACCTTTAATGCCATTCATATTTAAATAAATAGGATTTATAAGGCCAGTCGCAGGGGCACAAAGTGTGACTGTAAACGCGACTGATTGTGGATTGAATCCCCACTCGAGGAAATGAAATATTTATTTGAATTTATATTTCCATTTCTTTGCTCCGGTATCGAGGCAAAGTGCGGCGTTAAGTTTCGCCTTCACACGCAATGCCTCTACAATTCAATGGAAAGTGGGGAACGTAATGTCTTAGCACGAGGTCTACCCTACTGTATGCGGAATACAGACTGGAACAATTTTTTTTTTATATTTAAAGTATTTTATTAGCTCGTGACGTTTAAAGGGATTATCAATTTAGAAATTCACGATGACCACCGAGAGATTTTGATATTGTTACTTCAAACTAAGCACAATCATTATTTCATTAACTACTGAACTAAACAACAATACAGATATACACAAAAAATCTAATTAATTACAATAACCCTCTTGTGTCGAGGCAAAGCGCGGCGTTGAGTTCCGCCACTCAACCATAATTGCACGGAAAATGGAGATCGGAGTGTTTTAATACTAGGTTACTTTTGCCTACCCTGCTGTGTGCGAAATACAGTGTGAAGCTAAAATAAATACAATATTCATAAACATAAATATAACATATATCAAAAAGAATAATTTTGTAATAAAAACAAAGATAGGCATCGAATATTCAAAATAATCTAGATATCTCAACGCTTGTCACGTAAGGGAATTACTTTAAACGCTATTATAGCAATGATATATAGCACCTATACAGCTTACTCGAAGCTATTAAGCCACCGAACTTTGTGAGGAATTTCCTGCGTTTATAATCGTCATAATTTTTTGGTTTAAGCTGTAAAAATTTTAGAAGTTTTATTTAACACCGTTTCGGAATTGAATTTCGTTTTTTTTAATAATATTTATATATTGTTTTGTTTACTATATATTGAGGCCAGTCGTGGCGTAAGAGCACAAAGTGTGCCTGTAAAATCGACTGGTTGTGTGGTCGATTCCCACCCGTGGATATGAAATATTTACTTAAATTTATATTTTAATTTCTTCGCTTCGCAGCGTTGAGTTGCGCCAATCAACATGCAATGAAAAATGAGGAAAGATGTGTCTTAACACTACAGCTTCCTCTACCTACCCCGATTTGTGCGGGATATAACGTGAAGTTGATTCGATTTGATCTGATTTTATTGCTTACTAAAATCTACACTAATATAAGTAAATTGAAGAGCGAAAAAATGAAAAAGGTCAAATATTTCAATCTCCCAATCGGATTCGAATCTACAACCATCGCGTCTACAGTCCCAAGTTTGTGCCACTACGCCACGACGTCCTCATAATTGATTATAATGTATCATAGACCAAATGGCATACAATTTCAGTTATTTCCATTTGACCACGGAAGCAAAGCCCCAAGACAAGGATAGTATTATCGCATTTCTAATATCATGTTAATATCATGTTAGTTTATTATTACTGCTTAATATGCAAACGCTAAGAGGATTCTCTGATCAACAATAACAATGAATAGATCAGTTTAATATAATATCTACTGACGTCACCAGTCGTGGCACAGGTCGTGGGTTCAAACCCCACTCGAGGAGATGAAATATTTACTTAAATTTATATTTCCATTTCTTCGCTCTGGTGTCGAGGACAAGCGCGACGTTGAGTTCTGCCACTCAACACGCAATGCCTCCAGAATTTGGCAGAAAGTAGGGAACGGAGTGTCTTAACACTGGGTTCCCTCTGTCTACCCTATAGTGTGCGGGATACAGCGTGAAGCTGAAAAAAAAACTACTGATGTATCGCTCGTTTGATAAAATATTTTTCTAATTAAATAAATAATGTCACAATGTGCGGAAAAACTATTTTAAATTTAATATTGTCGGCGTCTCCTGCAATACTTTTTAAATTTCAAACACGTCTATTCTCCACCAAATCAATATATCAAATATAGTGATTATAAAATCTTAATTGTAAATCTTGACTGTACCAAAGATATGGTGATAGATTTTATTCTTCATAAATATATTTAGGCAAAAAGGCTATTCTTTTTAAAATTCACACTACTATGCGGCGCAGAAAGTACCTACTGTTAAGATATTCTGTTTCTCAACGGCATGGCCCTATTTTCGAGACACTGCGAGTGGAGTGATAGAACACAGCTCCGCTTTACGTCTTGTTACCAGAGCGAAAATTTTAATTTGTTTTTCTCTACCGTTCTAAAAAAAGGAACCATTTATATAGATCGTCAAAGAAAATCAAATTAAAAATCCAACCCAAACATTTTCTACGTGTATGGATCATACAATACATCAATGCCCAATTTCAAAGCTCACGGCTTATTATGACACTGTCCAATTCTATTTATGGCTCATCAGTTATATGAGATAATCCAGCCTTCAGTGCTTCGTGACTGTTAACTTGACACCACAGTGACGTCGTCGCTTTGATTACTTAGCATATTGGTTTATAAATGAATGATCGTTCGTCTCATAAATTCCTTAAATCTTTCTCGAAGTTCTTTACATTTGTTAATATTTAAATAGATTTTCTAGATTTTATGTGATATTTGTAAACGTGTTAGTTGTGGTTTAAATATATGTAGATTGTTTTCAGAGTTTTTTTTTTTATATTGAGAGATAATGCCTAACGTTGAGTTCCACTTAACAAACAATGTGTTGAAAATTTAAAAAGTTGGGAACAGAGTATATTACCACTAGGTTCCCTCAGTCTACTGTGTTATGCGTACAAGACTTTGAACCATTTTTTTATATACGAGTACATATATATTAAAACAAATGCCACAACAGTACTCCTGATCCCTACTCAAGGAATTAATTATTTTTATTTCTTCACTCTGGTAACAAGACAAATCACGTCACTGAGTTCCGCTTTACTGCACGCAATGTCTCAAATATTGGGCGGAATGTGAATGAACACAGAAAAAGTGAAGTGAAGAACACAGAATGTCTTATGATTATGGTCCATTTGATTACTCCACTATTACGAAAAAAGCAAGAATTAAATCGGCTTCACACTGTATCCCGCACACACTAGGGTACGTAGACGGAAACTAGTGTTCAGAGACTCCGTTCCCCACTTTCCGGCGAATTCTAGAGCTTTTGCGTGTTGAGTGGCGTAACTCAACGCCACGCTTTGCCTCTACTAGAGCGAAGAAAATGGAAATATAAATTTCAATAAATTGATAAGCTGCCATATTATAGAAAAACATTAAATATAGCTTCTAAAACATCAAACAGAGGGATTTGAAGCCGTATATTTATTGAAGAATCGTAATATTATATTAATAACTCGACTATCGAAGACTGAATGAAAACTGAATATTTGATAAAGTTGTTACAAGTTTTGTCGTTTAGCGTCCTCTATAGGAAGATTTTTGCGAAGCTTTACTACTCAAACATTATTATTAAGAATGAAAATTTGGCGAAAGTGGTTGAGTTCTAGTTTTTAATTATTTTTAAATTTTTTTAGAGTTATTCCGTACTGAAGATAAATAAATAAAACAGCATAATCTTTTTTGTGGGAATTACATTTTAAAAAGAAAACACTGAACTGTGTAAAAATTAAAAAAAAGTGCAAATAAATTATTTTTCACAGGGCTCCTTGTGCAGATTTAATTAGTTGTAGAATATGCTCTGACTGTTAATCTTAATTAACTATTGTTCTTGTTTTTTTTCTTCTTAGTTTTTACACTAACGTTTTTTTAATTTTTTTTTTCACTTTTTTCAGTTATAAAATAGTTTTTTTATTTTTATTAATTGATTACAAGATGAAAAATTTTATATCGTAATAGTATAAGCGACGTAGTTAAGCTGTTCGGACTGTTTTGATAAAAGGCAATTAATGTTATTTAAGAAGCCAATCGAATAGAGAACTACTTGATAAAAACAAATAAAAATTTACATAATATAAGCTCGAAACCCGTCACTAGTACAAAATAAATATTTATTACAAAACTTCCGACTCCCACAATTAGAAACATTTCCTTCAAAATCCTTGAAAGTGAAACCACACAAAGTATTCAATGAAAAAAATTCAATCATTACTTTTGTGAACAAAAAGCAATTTATAAAGTAGAATTTAATATGGGATTTATATTCGCGTACCACGAAAGAGCCCTTGGGTCAAAGTATCGCAATAAATCGAAATACTCCGATGGCAGTAAAGTTTGTTGAATAGATACAGGCAATAACAGCCGACGTCACGCCAGTTACTACTTTTTATAAGGGAATTAATTCTTGATGTGTGCAAATAAATTATTTTTTCTTTCATTGAAGCTAAATTTGTGATATTAATTTTATTTTAGTAATAAAATAACTTTTAAATTTATTTTATAAATGGTTCAGTTTATGGTTGATGAATTTTAAGTTCAAATCGTGATCAAACATCGCTTTCACAGCCTGTACTGTTATATTGTATATTTTACTCTTTATCCCACATATAGCAGAGATAACTTAATATTAGAACACTCGGCCCGCCGCCTTCCACCTGAATTCCAGACACACTATGTTAAGAAGCGGAACTCAACGCTGTATTTTATCATATACATATTTGTTTGTTAATATAATAGTAAAATATAGTTCTATTGAAGACCGATTTTTCATTATGTTAAGCAAACAAGGTAACGTATGGCCAATTTGCATACCGTTCTAAATACTGATTAAGCCGTTAGCTGGGGGTTCCGGCCTAAAGCAAGTATTATTATTCAAGTGGACGTTACATAAATACTTATAAATATTTATTTTCAATTAACTATATCATTTTTCAGGTTCACTGGTGTATGCCATAGGGCAGACAGAGGGAACCTAGTGATGAGGCACTGTGATCTCCACTTTCCGAGAGGTTGGTAACGAACAAAGCGCAAAGCGTGGTGTTGAGTTCCGCCACTCAACACGCAATGCCTCCAGAATTCGGCAGAAAGTGGGGAACAGAGTGTCTTAACACTAGGTTCCGTCTGCCTATCCTGCTGTGTGCGGGATACAGTATGAATCTGATTTAGATTTATTTTATTTAGAATATAATAAAATATTTCTAAAATTTACTGTTACGTGCAAAAGTAGTGTCGAAAACATCGATCTTTGGCTTTAAATCACAAGTAGGCTATTGTCACCACCCCAAACTACACGTGAAGTCATTATGTATGAAGGCATTACACGAGGCGAAGGTTCATAGTTTTATTACAATAGAATTTACTGTTTGTAAAACATTCTTGCCGTTTATTTTTTCTTTGGTTTCAGGATATCTTTATAAAGTGGTGGTAGAAAGAAATTCGTATTTCTCAATAAAATTTCAACGCACCGGGATTCAAACCATCCAAGTAAGATATTCAAGAGACGCATGTTCAAGTCCTATTCGTTTAAACCTTAAAAAAATTAGCTTTCAAACTTTTTCCGCATAGCAGGATCAGCATAAAAATTTAATAATAAGACTATCCGTTATCCACGCACCGGTCAGTTTTCGAATACACGTTGAATAGCGTAACTCAACGCCGCGCTTCGCCTACCACAGCGGAGACACAAAATATAATAAGGAGAAATTGAATCCACAACCACATTACATATGTAAAATACAAAACTTATTTAGTCATAAGTAATCCAATTCTATCAATTCTAATTTTGCTCTAATCAGTAATGATACGCATCGATAAGCCAACGCTTATTGACGCAGCTCACGCTGATTAATTGGTTGGCTTAATATAATATTATCTCAGTTACTTAACATGTCCAGGTGGTTTAAGCAATAGTAGTAGTGGTAAACAGGTTCTTAATACTTATGAATGATATGGAACAAGATAAATAGAATTAAAAACAAAAACTTAATTTCTATTTAGAATAATTATAAGAAGAAAGAATAGAATAGAATATTTAAAGTATCTATTTAGAATAATTATGGAAATTTTGTAAAATGAAAAAAAAAAAGAAAATGCAAATGCCAGTAGATAGGCGAGATTCATTTCTCAGTCTCAAGAAAAAGACTCCCCGTCGCCGTTAGAGGTAAGTCCAATCCTATTCGACGGCACGTTCGCGCCTCGGCAACGGGGCCCTACGGTCGAAGACCTTCCTGATTAGCGTACTCAGAGTATTACACCAGCGTCTATCAGAGCTCGTACTACTATCGACCCTCCCTGCGAGGTGATGCTGTAAAGATCATTCAACAGAAACAACAGACAGCACTTCGTCCATTCGAAAAAAACGATATATGTATATATGAATAAATCAAAATATTGAGTGTTTTAAGTTAACCAATTCATTTATTCCACGACAAGACCACATATACGATAATACGAAATATATAAACTATTTGAAGTTAGCCGTTCAACTTCGTAACATCGTAAATACAATGTTTAAGTTGAATTCAGTTGAACAATCAAGTCGTTCGATCAACGTCGCTTGAATATAGAACGCACCTTTAGGTATAGAATATAAATCATCTTGTCACCAACCTGCTAGTAAGTATGTGTGGATTGTATATGATTGTATAGAACTGTTATATTCTAATTAGTTATTATTCAGAGACTGTCGTGGTGTAGATGGACTGTGATTATGCGCGCGATAGTTATAGGTTTGAACCCCATCCAGGGGAGAATTGATATTTAATTTATTTTTCTCTCCGCTCTAATAGACAAAACGTGATGATCAATTTTGAAGTTCAGTATGCGATATCTCGATGAGCGGAAAGTAGAAAATCGAGTGTCTTAATACTATTTTTATTCTGTTTCTTAAATGATAATATGATTAACAAAAAGTAAAACGAAAGTAAATTGTATGCTATTCATTAATTTGTTTTTTATTAATCATATTATTACTGTTCCAAATTTAACAAACACGGTAGGAAAGTTGGTATAATTCATTGATTTACTTTTTAATCCAGCCGGAACTTCCTTCAAGACCATAAATATAAATCCGCAGTTAAACTGTTCACAACAAACAATTTAAACAAGTTGAGAACATTATTAATATCAATGACCTTCCGAACGCGAAAATTTACCGACGACTTTCATTCCACAACCGATCTATTTCATAAAGACAACCAAACTATCTTCAACTCCAAACGGATCTTCGTATTAAATTTTAAACTAACGACTCGAATCTGCGGGCACATCGAAATTCCGAAAGTACACTACGTCCTCATAAAGAGTTAATATTTCAACAGAGCAGACTAAGAGAGCAGTAGTCACAGCCGAAGTTTTAATTTGCTTAAAGTTGTTACAAGTTGGAACGGGTCCCTCGTTGGGCGCCAAATTAGGTACAGTCACTGTAACAGTATAAAAGTAAGAAGACGTTAGTCTACTGATAGTTTTAATTCATGCCTCTGTGCAAAGTTTTTTTCACGTTTTCTGTGATTTCGCAATGTACCGTTTTAAACTCTTTTTTTTTCTCTCCCTTTTCAACAGGATAAGGTGAACCGTTCGGAGCGAGGGCGCATTAAAATTCATGATCGGTTGTCTCTTACGATTCTCTGGTCGAAATTTAAGAGTCTGTTTCAAAGAGCTCGGATGATTTTCTAGTCTTTTTCTACCTGTCTGTGTCTGAACAGATATATGTTAACGTTAAATTCAGACATTGTTAAGTCCCACATTTGAATAAAGACGCGTGTAAAATATTTAAAACTTCGAAATCCAAAATTGCTGTTGGAATGTTGTAGAGTACTTTTGCTTTGTAGTTTTCACTTTTATAAAGATAATATAAAGGTAAGTTTGAAAATGAAAAGAATATGAAATTGGCTTACCGTATTTTAACTTCTTTGGACTGCCAGTCACTATGCTTATCGAAGCTAATAAGTATGGCTGCGATTTCCTGCAACAAAATAGTTGAATATAAATTTATTATAATTTTAAAGGTCAATTGACGCCGTCATGGTGCAGTAGCACGGCGTATAACTGTAAACGCGACGACTATGGGTTCCATCCTCACTTTGGTGCGAAGACAAAGCGCAGCGCTGAGTTCTGCTATGCAATGTCTTAAAAATTCGACGGAAAGTGGGGTGCGAAATGTCTATGTATGGAAATAAATACATTTATTTTGTATGAAAATAAATACATTTATTTTCATACATAGACATTTATGATTTAAAAAATAAGATTGCAGAATTATTTTCTGTATCTATGTGAATGGAATATTTAGATGACATTCGTTTTTTTATCAAAAAAAAGGTTATGGATAAAGTCCTTTTAATAGTTTTTTACATTTATATTTTGCAATCGTTTAGTCTTTTATCTAATTATTTGTTTTTATATAACTCTTCTATACATATATTGGTCTCCCTACTCCCTCTAAAATACTAGACCGATTTAAATGGAGTTCTATGTGTATGTTTCAATCGGTTCTTGGATAGTGTGAAAATACACACATACACGTATGGTAGATTAAGGGAATCTAGTGTTAAGACATTCTGTTTCTTATGTCAAGCCTAATTTTCAGTACTGCTTGCTGAGTTTCGGAATTCAACGCCGCACATCCCAATACACCACGACGACCAAAGTTAAGCTTCTTTTTTTACGTGGTCACGGGAAATTGAAACGTCGGATTTCCAAAAATGAATAATACTAAATACACGCAATTTAGCATGTCAAAAAGTTTCATTTAAAATAAGTAATAATCCTAAAAATCAAAGATCTTAAGCTTTTATATAATATGTGCATATTATAAAGCCACAGAACCTATAAAATAACAAAAATATATTACAAAACGTACAAAGAATACGTTATTTACTCTATTGAATATCACAGAGTAATAGCTACTTGTGAAACATATCATCAATTTACTATATTGTTACGTTGCAGGAAATTTAATCATAATAATTGAAACTTCAGAATTCAGATCGAACAATGTTACTTACGCTACCTCTTCGTTGTGTATCCAGGGCTATTTCCTGAATTGATACTACTATTATAATATTTTTTTTAGAGGCCAGCCGTGGCGCAGGGGCACAAAGTGCGCCTGTAAATCGACTGGTTGTGGGGTCGATCCCCACTCGAGGAGATGAAATATTTATTTACATTTATATTTTCATTCCTTCGCTCTGGTGTCGAGGGGCAAGCGCGGCGGTGAGTTCTCCAGAAAATTGGCGGAAAGTGGGGAACGGAGTGTCTTAACACTAGGTTCCCTCTGCATACCCTGCTGTGTGCGTGATACAGCGTGAAGCTATAATATTTTTATACCGTAAAATATGAATAAAACTAGATCTATAACAGCAGGCAATCTAAGAGTAATCGCGACGCTTATCCATTGGGGGATTGAACGATTGTTAATCCCTTATTCTGGTAAACAGACAAAGCATGTTGAATTCAGCCACTAAACATGTGAAATCTCGAAAATTGGTCGATTTGTTGGAGACTAAATATTCTGACACTACGCTCTCTCTGCAATCACGCTTTACGTCGCATATGACGAGATTCTAATGTCAAGACACTTCGTTTACCACCTACCGCCCAGATCTTGAGATATTTCGGGAAAACTCACGCTTTGTTCACAAATTAAAATAATTCTCTCTCCTGGATGAGGATAGAAATCATCATTTTCTTAATCTAATTAAAATCTGACTTCAGATGTCACCACTAAGGAAATAATGTAAAATGTGGATAAAAATAGATGAAAGTCATATATTACAAATTTTCCTCTGCCATAATATAAGTGTATCAAAATAAAGGACCAATGTATCTAAATCACCAATAAAATCGGTGAACACCAAACCAATTCGATGTAAGTAAATAACTCTAATGCTAGTACTGGTATCCAAAATGGCTCAATTTTCACAATAATTTGATGTAAAATCCAAATACTACGACGCTATTTCAATAAACAATATGAATTTATAATGAGACGGTTATCAAATGGTATCGATAAATTCATATTTTTGAATTATTTTGTTCACTAAACTGTGATAGAACAAGAAAATGATCGGCTTTTACGTGTATCTTCATGTACAGTGCATAGAAAATGCATCGAAAGATTGAAAAACAAGAACGATTTTGACTATTATGGCAGGTTTAAATTTTATTATACTTTTTGTAGAATGATACATAGTTTTCACGATTTTTTTAACTTACTTAAGAATATTTTAGCTGAGGCAATTAATTTAAGATAAGCCCAGTAAAAGTCGAAATCTATTAATTATTAATAAAGTACATAAACATTTAAATATAATTTAATTAAGTAAACTTTAACCAAGCATTCATATTTTATACAATTTTTGCTCTCCATTATTATCTTTGTAATTATTAAATAATCTCACTGACCGTCTACTCCACGTTATACTAATCTCCTTACGACACTAAAATAAAATTAATTAAATAAATAATCTTCACATTTAAGACAAAATACAATGTCAAATCACGTGACCAAACATAAATATCTCATACTTATTCTAAAAACATTTAATCACAAAATGCTCTAAAACAAAAAAACTAAAAAATTTGAAAATCACGCAAAAAAACATAAAATCCAATACACATATTAAAAGAAAATCCTATCTTAATAGCTTAAACTCAGTATTAAAATTTAAGGAACCCAAACAGCGAGTGTGTACAAATTTCCTTAGTAAATTTATAAACACTTTGGGACTACTGCCCTTATTTATGGCCCACTGTAATCTGGAGCATAGCTAAGTAGCTTTCGCTACACCAGGAAATGTCAGCGTTTGTTACAATCGGCCTGCTCGGGGATGGTTGAAAATTAAACTTTGTTTACTAAGTTTTATACGTGTTTCGAGATAGATTTATATTGTATATTTTTAGGTAATAAAGTGACGATATTGTAAAAGTGTAGGAAATAAATAATTATGTTAAGATTAAATTTAATCATTTTATGTTATTGACAGCGGTGGGAGCACCCGGGTAGGTGGATCGAATCTGATGACGGAATGTCTTAACATTCCGTTCTTCACTTTCCGCCTATGTTTCAATACGTTGTGTATTTAGTGGTGGGAGTCTATGTCACGCTGTCTTCTTATCAGAAACAAGAAATTGAAATGATTCATTTCTTCAAGACAAACTGAACTACGGGCCGTTACGCCACGACGGACGCTAAGTCTCTAACATCGTCATCGTCATAACTAATTTGACACCATTCTCTTTTTCTTATAACTCTACTCTACTCTATGCTTCAAAAGATGAAAACGCAAAGTATTATAATCGATGAAAAGGTCGAAACGTCATACATATGGGATGAAATATGGTCCACCAGAAGAATTTTATGGGGTAGGAAATATTCTATAATGAATTCCTTCGACATATGAAAATATGCGCCATGTTTGAATAAAAAATATCATGCCCCCAGTTATTATGCCCCAATCATTTTCCCAGATGTGACATACATACATACATACAATATACAAAATAATAAATAACGTTCCGCGTACAAATGGGTACTCTCAATACTATCCATTCATTTTCGTAATTTGATATAAAATATGTTGTATTTTCATATGTTATTTACCATTTACATTTATGTTGGTTTGTTTTCCACATTGGTTTGTAAATGAATATTTTTTATCATACGTATACTCTTACAGGCTATTCAGAAGACAACCATTGGAGCTTTGCATTATTTTTTGTATGTACTAAATTGTAGTACGAGCTGAGTACGTATAATAAATATTACGCTGTTGTGAACTTGTTTTATTCGTCTATATATGTATATAAGTATAATAGAGAAAAAGTCGATTCCCACTCGAAGAAATGAAATATTTAATAATAAAATATTATATCATTAAATATTTATTATAGGTATCTGTATTTAGTTGCTACGGCAACACTGTTAATTAAAATTTAGTATAATAACACTAAATTGTTTGAAAATATTTCACTTTGTCCACTGCCATCAATTTCTTTAAACATGCCCTCCGAAGGGTCCTCAATTTTACGTGACATTCCTCCAGTATCATCGATACTGTGTTCTCGAAGATCAGCCAATGTATACCTTGTGTCTCACTCACCTCTTTTGGTTATCAAGAATTAAAACCGAAAAAAAAAGACCAAAAAAACTAGAATACTTAATCGTTAGACCATTTAGGAGTCCCAGAAGCATACTTAGAATTCAAGAGCACCAGACCGCGCTAGTAAAATGTAGATCATTTACTTAATTTAAAGTAGCAAAACACAAAACACACAGTAATCCACAATAAGGAACTTATTAAAAACCACATTCAGTGGAACGTTATACAAAATGAGGAAGAATCATTAAAATTTTGCCCTCGAGGGTCGGACATGTTCGGAACAATAAAATTGATTAGCGAGCGTTTCTATTGCATGAGCTGAGCGGTTTGCTTTGTTGGGACTGTTTGATGGTGGAATTACTTAAATATGGTCTTTTGTAAGCGAACAATGACTGTCTGACTAAATGCGTTGGATGTGGGTTCGAATACAAATTGGGAATATTTATTATGTAGTTTAACAATGATGATTGGATAAAGTTTTGTGTTTTATTAAGTCAATAGGAAAAAAGAGTAACTGTAAATAATTATTTATTGGTACATATATTCTTTTTAGCTTCGCACTTGCATATTACTTTATGTAATGTAACTCTACTATATTTTACTGTCCACATTATTCCAAACATTTCAATACAATTTTTCCATATTTTTTTTACAAAGAAAAGACAAAGCAAAGAAAAAGTATTAGGGATATATTAAAACTGCTGTAATGAAATTCGAGTATAACAGACAGAGTACACATATTAACGTCACTGGCAAAATGTTCTAGATTTCTATACTCAGACTCTATTATTTTACCATATTTACCAAATTTTACCATTTCACCGTACATTATATCCTCTGGTACTCACAACCAGGCACTCCGCAGCCCTCCCTGATTGCATTCGCCCTTCAGTCATAACGCTAACGACCCTACTGACGCCATTTCTGTCGCGATAATGGTTAATTTTCCAGCCCTCTCTCTAGATTGTTTAGAAAATAAACGTGATAATGTTCATTAGCTCACTTAATTTTCATAGAGGCTCTTATTTATGTTTATTATGAATGTAATAAGTTATTATATATTTTGCATTAAAATTTTGTTTGAGTTTTTGGGTTTTGAATGTAGAGACGGATGTAGAGTTCGATTGTGGGGACCGAAGACGCGGTCTTTGAAAACCAGGTTACGGAACAGCTTAAATTTATTTAATTTAAAAATTTCAATTGTATTTTTACACTAAAGCAATTTGAAAAAAACAATAAAAGACGTTTAGTTTTTAAAGTGAGCAGTCTGCTTACCTTAAAATATCTAAATACCTTGTACTAATTTCATTTTTTATTTTAGGATAAACAAAACGAATTTAGTGTTAAGACATTTTGTCATTCACTTTATTTGCGAGTTCAAGACTGAATGTTTAAATGGCGAATCTCAACGCCATACTTATCCCCCCAACAACAAA
The DNA here is from genome assembly GCA_013421005.1 of Heliconius erato x Heliconius himera. NCBI lineage: Eukaryota > Metazoa > Arthropoda > Insecta > Lepidoptera > Nymphalidae > Heliconius > Heliconius erato x Heliconius himera. The sequence goes on along the minus strand of JAATLQ010028950.1, from coordinate 7,949 downwards.
GAAAAAAATTTTTAAAATCGAATCTGCAACCATGACTTTGCCATTCATATCATGTCGCTGCGCCTTGTTTTTAATAAATATTAAAAATAAAAATACAATTTAGTCAACATTTGAAAATCATTATAAAATAATATGTAGAGTAACAAAATAATCTCCAAGCTCATACATCTCTGTTAACATTTAATATTTACTAAGGTATTATTCAAACACTTATTCATCATTTAAATAAATATCCTAACATATAACATACAGTGGAATTCCCAAGAGGCTTATATTAGATGCCTTTGCTCTACTTTATTCCAATTTCTAAACAGCGCTAGTTCTATGTCCAGTAAAATTTTACTTTCAAACGAAATATTTAAGTTTTTTTTTATATAAATTGAAATAATGTTTTGCTTAAAGTTCATTAATTTTTTTATATTTTTATTAATTAATTAATTTATGAGGCCAGTCGTGGCGTAGCGGCACGAGGTGTGACTGTGAAATCGACTGGTTGTGGGTTTGATCCCCACTCGAAGAGATGAAATATTTACTTAAATTTATATTTTCAGTTTTTCGCTCTGGTGTCGAGGTTAAGCGCGGCGTTGAGTTCTGCCTCTCAACACGCAATGTCTGCAGAATTCAGCGGGAAGTGAGGAACGGAGTGTCTTAACACTAGGTTCCCTCTGCCTACACTGCTGTGTGGGGGATACAGCGTGCAGTTAATTTTTTTTTAATTAATTTCTTTTTTAGCTTTCTACTGTCACGCAAACTGGAAATCTAGTGTTGAAGACATTGCGTTTCCCATTAAAACGTTTCCGCTGAATTCTTGAGTCATACCGTGCTGAGCGTGCACATTGCCTCGTTACTAGAGAGCGAGGAAATGAAAATATTGAATATTTCATTCCCCTGGGTGAGAATCCACCACTAAATATGCAACATCTCTAAAAATCAACACAAAGTTCCGAAGACCGGGAGTGTCTTATATAGTGTATATTGTCTCTTCCCTCTCTGCTATAAATGGAAAAAAATCGTAAAACTCTAAATAAAGGCAAACGCAATACGATTAGAGTCCAATTAAAAAATTACACCCGCGTACTATATAAAAGTAATTAGCGAGTGAAATTAACACATAGCAAGCAGGTGTTGGTTACGTTCTCGTTAGTTTGCGGGTAGTTTGTTAACATTGTTAGAGGGAATTTTGCAATTGGTTAAATATATAATAAGAAAGTATAAGGCAATAGTAATATATTGATTTGTTTTTCTTTAAGCGTCTGTTAAAATTTACTAACCTATCTGTATCTAATAGAACACAGTGTTGATACACTCCGTTTTTCATTTTCTAACGCCCCTTGTGGTCTAATTAGATAGAGTACAAAACGAAGTGTTTCGCCACTACGTTATCACTTTCCATCCAAAGGTGTTTCCTATTTTTTCACTTTTGTAATAAAAATTAAAATGAATTTGTTGTCGTTCAATTTACTTAAGTTTTCTAAATATGAAAAAATACATCTTAATTGCTAACAAGAAAAAAAATTAAAACGTTCAACTAAATCGATATAATAATGACCGAAGAGTAAATACATAAACATAGGCAAATAAAAGGCGTGATAATAACGTATTGCTTAATTGGCTGAAGCGCTTGAAGGGTTTCCAAGTTAGCAGATTCCAATCCTGGAATACAGTATATTTTTTTAAAATACTTATTTAGAAAACGTATAAAAAATCGAACGTAGCGGGCCTCGAACCCGCGCCTCCTGGTCGGTTTCCAGGAAAATATACATGTTTTTAAAAGCATTTTTCTTTCCTAAGTGTGGTGGTATAACACTTAAAAAATTTAAAAAATATTTCCTTTCTGAATGACTGACAGACAACGCACAGTCGAATCTATTGTGCGTATAAAGATGATAATTGACATGAAGGTGCATTGGAGAGTGTAGGTTACTTAATTTAGGTATAGAAATGAGATTTCTCGTTTTATCCTCATATAAATTAAACTAGCACTCTCGAAATCTATATAATTTCAATTATCATTAAAAATAAATAAATCGGAACTTAAAAATTTATACTACTAAACAAATAGCACAGCACTTTTATAATTGAAACACGTTCATAGTGTGTATTTAATTCGTCCGTTTAAACTAGTTTAGCGGTTAGTTGGCTGTAAATTGTTTACGAACGCGCTGTTGCTACAAACACCTAACCCCTTTAAAAGGTTTTATTTCAATACTATTTTACTTTAATGTGTTAATAGAAATGTATTTATTTATTAATATTTTAGCAGATTCACCCTTTTTTCATTGACATTGCGTGTCAGGCGGTGGAACTCAACGCCGTGTTTTCTCCACTAGAAACCACGAGAATTTAAAAAATAAAACAATTGAAATATAATCATTCCTCCGAGCGTTAATCGAACTTACAAACAGTGTGCATAAAGTTTAACATTGCCCCACTGCACCACGATGGCTATAATTAGTTTTTGTAATTAAGACATTTTGCCTTTTTCAGAAAATTGAAGAAAAGTTTTTTAAAATTTTACAGTTTATCCTGCATTGTTTCCCTTTTTCTGCCCGAATTTGAGATATTACGTGTTTAATAATGGCACTCAACGCCCTACCAGAGCAGGACAGAGAAAAAAAATATAATAATTTCTCCTTGTCAGTTCCAACCTATAAACATAGCGTTTTACACTCAAAAATATTTAATTTCTTTTGATATTTTCCTATGGGAATCGAACTTAGAACCTTTACAACTAAACTATGTACCATACCAACGTCTGTGCAATTTAATTTGTGTCACCGTCCTCACAATGTTTATTTCCATTGAGGGCAAAAACACAGATAACGACAGACAAACGCAAGGCTTCCGTCGCGGCAAAAAGGCTAGGCTTAGCTGATACCTGCAATCTTCATTCGTATTGCCCGTTCAAGGTGAATTGTCGTTTCTTATACCCGTGGGGTAATTTTGTACTATGGTTTAGTAGATATAAGGATTTTATTATTAGATCGTGGTTGTAGGTTCGATTTTTGTTAAAAGATTTTTTTTGTTGATGCCAGTCGTGGCGCAGGGGCACAAAGTGTGACTGTAAAACCGACTGGTTGTGGGTTCGATCCCCACTCGAGGAGATGAAATATTTACTTAAATTTATATTTCCATTTCTTGGCTCTGGTGTCGAGGACAAGCGCGGCGTTGAGTTCTGCCACTCAACACGCAATTCCTCCAGAATTCGGCAGAAAGTGGGGAACGGAGTGTCTTAACACTAGGTTCCCTCTGCCTACCCTGCAGTGTGCGGGATACAGCGTGAAGCTGATTTTTTTTTTCTGTAATTCATACTGGTTCAATATTTTATTTAATGTATTTGTCTCTAAGATGTGTTCCATCAATTTTTTCTAAGTTATATAACAATTTTTTTTCTTCAGATTTACGCTGTATCCCGTATAAAACAGGGTAGTCAGAGGGAACCTAGTGTTAAGACACTCTGTTCTGCACCTGCCCCTCCTACTTCAAAATATTCGTGTGGTGTTGCGGGAATAATTTCGCACTATGTCTTGTAACCAGAGCTAGATAATGAAAATAATTTTTCTTCCGAGTGGCAAATTGAACCCATAACCGTCGCAATGTAGAAGAGATCGAGTCAAGCCATCACGACTACGACTGCTTCAGTGTCTTATCATTATATTCTAACACCAAATATCGAACTTGTAACCACCTCTATAAATTTATCACCTACATAATCGTTTTTCATAGCTATCTAAAATATTTACCCAACAATATGAACAGTAAAGGTCGCATCGATCGTCGGTAATCGACTGTTCCCGCCTAGCTTCCGTAACATCCCACTGTCTACTTGATTTACGACTTTAACCCCTTTCCTAAAAATAATAAGGCTCACATTTGCTGAATCATTTCCTAGGTCCGGATAGAAATTTTTATTCCTCATATTATGCATTTGAAAGATTAATGTCTTCAAGAACGGATTTAATGTGTTTTATATAAGTTTGGTGTATACAGATATTACCTTTACACGTCTCTTTTAAGGAATTTTCTTTGTCAAAGGTGAAAAATCTTTCTAGATTCTAGAAATGGAATCGTCTTATATTATAGTAAATCTTTCTAGATTCTAGAGATAGAATCTTGTAGATTGTACTGTTTATCGACCCAGCGTCCTTATAACTTAAGACACTCTGTTACCCAATTTCCGTTCATTTTTCGAGATAGCGTGCTAAATGGCGGAAATAAACGCCGCGCTTTTGTCTGCTATATAACTGGTTTATCTATTAAATCTCAGAATCGACCGATTAAAGTGCAGTTTTCACTATTGTATTTAGGTAAATTTCCTTTAATATTTAGTGTTTGTTTGTTAAAATTTATATTTCCATTTCTTTGCTCTGGTGTCGAGGCAAATAGCGCGGCTTTAAGTTCCGTCACTCAGCATGCAATGTGTCTAGAATTCAGCGTAAAGTGGAGATCGGAGTGTCTTAACACTAGGTTCTCTCTGTCTATCCTGCTCTGAAGCCGATTTCATTAAATATATAATTGTGTTGTTCTATTCAAATTAAAACCTGTAATAAACAACCAATATGACACAGTAAAAAGGTTTATTACCTTTAAATATAATTCACGAGGCCGTCGAGGCGCAGTGGCACAAGCATGACATTTGACGGCAAGTGGGGACGGAGTGACTTAACCCTAGGTTCCTTCTACCTACCCTAAGCGAAGCCAGGCTTAGCTAAACTAAACTAAACTAAAAAAACTAGTTCTTAATACAATTTCAAGTTTTCTTACACAATAATAGTAAGTACGCATAATAGAACCATATTGAAATGGTCAAAGCCCAGAGGCTTTGTCAACTTATTCATCATAAAGCAGCCATTGTTACAGAATATTGCTTAATGTTTATTCCCATTTAAATCATTGTATTCGGATGAAAATTTTTAATTGCGGTTTTGAATTGCTGTCTTGTCGACTTGATTGACTGCGAGCGGATTGAGTCTGGGTTTTTTATATGCTAGATAGTTATTGTGATGTTTTTTTTTTTGTTATGTTTTTTATGGTTCACGCTGTATTCAGCATGATATGAGATAGGCTGAGGGAACCTGGAAATCTAGTGTTAAGATACTTCCGTTCCTCATTTACTGCTGAATTATCGAAGCATTGCGTGTTGAGTAGTGGAACTCAACGCCGCGTTTTGTTACCGCCTTTTTACCAGATCAAAGAAATAAAAATAATGCGCACAAAGAAATAAAAATAATGCGCACAAAGGTTTTTTAATATTCTGCAGATTTTTTTACATTCCCCTAGGTAGGCAGAGAGTGAAGTGCTAAGACGCTTCGTTACCCACTTTTTATCCGAATTTGTAACTTTGCCTGGTGAGTTACGGAGCTCAACGCCGCGTTTTGTTTTTATTTGATTGATATTGGTGGCGAGCTTGGCTTATTATATAAGAAAAACAATTAAAACAGTAGTCTCGTCTGTCTGTTACCGGCAACGTAAAAATATCATTCTGTGTTACTCTCATAAAACTGCTATATTAGTGAAAAATCTCTCCGTCACCCGTTATTTTTTTGTACTTTTTATAAAGGCAAAAAAAATATGGCCAATAAAAATATAATATGATAAAAGAAAAAAAGGTTTGTATTTTCGTTAACGAAGGCTAATGGCCTTAAGAGCAATCCTTATTAAATATTTAAATTATTTGAATAATGATTGCTGAATATTCAGACAATATTATGAATATATTACATTTACTTTGTAATAAATTTTAAATCAAGCTTTGTAAGCTTATGTTCGGAATCATTTCTAACGACCCAGTGTTTGAACGATAATTGTGGGTTCGATGCTCATTCCGGGGAATTAATATGTATTTTTATGCTCTTGGTCTAGTAATAAAACAAAGTGAAGCGTTAAGCTCTATTCAACATGATATGTCTAGAAAATTGTCAAAAAGATGGAAAGTGTCTTACCCAAGATTTTCTTCGCCATCGTTCTATATGTGAGATATGGCGTGAAGTTATAAAAATAAATAAATAAACTAGTTCATAAAGTAAACACTGCGGTATTGTAAAAATCGCTTAGCAAAAATAAAATAAAACATGTAACATATTCAAAGCACACGTGAACTAAATGAGTCTCGAAGTGCTTCCATCAAAGAGCGCTATCCTAAGAGTTTCCAAATTAAGTATATTGGGAAAGTAACAAAAATTTCATTAAAAAATTATTTACTTTTACCGTTTTCTATAGTAATTTTTAAAAAAGTAGCTTCATATTGTATTGTATAGAACTGTCGTCTCTCCCTCTGTTCTCCTCTCACCGCCCAATTTTCGAGACATTGTGTGTAGAGTAGGGAAACTTAACCCCGTGCATTTGTTTGCCAAAGTGGTGAAATGAAAATGAATATATCCATTCCCCCGTACTAGAATCGAACCCATTATTATCGCGTTTACAATCAGACTGTGTCCACCACGGCTTGACGGCCACTACATACATACATTATAAACTTAAATACTGTCTGTTTAAACTTTTCCCAAATCCACATTATAAATCATTTCCTTACGTTGTCAACACTACAATATATTCAAAAGGAGATATATACATACTATATATATGTATGACACATAAGACATATCTACAAAACTTTGTTAAAGCAATATAAACCGACTATAACGATCTGATTAAACAATATGCCGTTAAAATAACATTAATCATCCTAAATGCGGTAGAGTGTCGAAACTCAGCCTCGTATAGCCCATTGTGATGTGCTGGGACTCTTGTTAGGATTTTGTGTTTCCAACTTCTAACATTAAAACAGTTGACAGATGACTTTTTGGTGAACGTTTATAAAGCATGTGTGTAACTGGTGGTTCGGTTCGGGGTATTTTTGGTTTGTTTACTTAAAGATTCGTAGATTCAGTTCCCGGGTGGTGTAGTTTTTGAGTTAGTTTTGACATTCCGTCCCTTCTTAAACTTCTGAGAATTATGCAATTGCATTTTATCTTATTTTCATACATTTTCTTATAAGAAAATAAGATGAAAGCTTTGACTTTTTTGTTTTAACCAATTTTTAATTAAATAAGGCTATTAGTTAAACATACAAATATGTTTGTTATGTGCTCGTATGAGATATTTGTGTATGATTATATTTATATTTTTTTAAGTGTGATATCAGCTTATGAAAGTTTAACTTTTATGAAAATTGATTCAGTAGTTTTTGAGATTCCAGGCATTTCTCTATGGGACATATGTACATGTAGAATTAAGGTAATTGACAGATATTTCAAATCGTTTTAGTTTTAAAAACAATTTTTTATTCTTGATTAAAATATGGAAATATTTCACGCCATTTGAACACTTTATTTTACAAGAGTTTAAAAGACATTTAGACACTTTGATTTACAAGAATATGCTAATATAATAAAAATGATATTGCACAACAAATTAAAAGAAAATTGGAGAACAGAGTATCTTTACACCGGGTTCCGTCTTCCGAGCCTTCTTTATATTTATATATATAAATATGAACGAAAATAAATAAAAAAAGATAATTATATCAAGTAAGATCTACACAAACATCACAAAGGCTAAATACGTATATGAGTGTTGACATTTTGGGACTAAAGTGTAAAATATTCGACACCGACAGCGCGGTGTTATATCTCAAAGGAAATGTTTCTACACTGTACAGCTCTCTGTTTATACGAGTAAAGACTTACAGACACGTTGTGATTTATGTACTAGTTACGTAGGCTGCAATTGGAGGGTTAAGAAAATACGATTTTTACATCTTAAAATTATATTAATAAAATTATTAATTAAAGTACATTAAATTTATCTAAAACTAAACTATATCTAAGACTACTGCCTTCAATGTTGGAAGAACAGTAATCTGTTTAAACCTAAATTAATCTAACTTATATATAATTGTTATATAATATTGAACCTAAACCTAACTAAATCTAACTTAACCTACGACT
>JAATLQ010028943.1:5955-18024 GCA_013421005.1 Heliconius erato x Heliconius himera | reverse complement strand
GCATCGACGCAATTATCATGCACTTATCCTTTTATACTCTATCTTGTATCTGCCTTTTACTCCTTCATACCTCAAACAAAGATTTACTTTCCTGGGCTCCCACTCTCAGTCCCTCAATCTCCGTTCAAGATATGACAATGTATTGGAGGTTCCATTTTGTCTCACCAAGTGCTACAGTGAATCATTCACCGTAAAAACGGTGAAATTATGGAACGATCTACCCCGGTTCATCAGGCAGTCGACATCAGTTAATATCTTTAAGCGTCGGCTTAAAGAGTATTACCTATCGCTAAGTTTATAAATGTATCTCTATATAAATATGTACATATATATGATATCTATGTATGTATTTATGTATGTATAATATGTTTGTATGTATGTATCTATGTATTTATATATGAATAGTGTGTGTATACTTTTTTTTTTTATTTATTTATTATTATTTATTTATTTATTTTTATGATATAATAAATAACAAAAATATATAAGCTAAGTTATCCGCCAACAATGTTCTCTTAATATTAGTTTCCATAAATAAAAGGTTGCCTGTAAGAGATCGCTTATAGTGATAAGGCCGCCTTTGCAATGTGCTAAAATTATTAATTTTATTGAATTTATATGTTATCTCTGTGCAATAAAGTGTTTTTGATTTGATTTGAAGACTATGAAATGGAATTAGACTACAACTTAATAAATATTGGAGACTTCGTTTTAGCGAATGTCTCAGCATCTGTGAATAATAAAAAATTAGCTTGTTTTTTTTTTTCTTTCTTGAGAAAGAGGACAAGTGCTACGTTAGTTTTTCAAAAGTCTTACGAAGACTAGATTTGAGGCCAGTCACGGCGCAGCGGCACGAAGTGTGACTGTACAACCGACTGGTTGTGGGTTCGATCTCCACTCGAGGAGACGAAATATTTACTTAAATTTATTATATATTTATATTTATTTAGTTGAGTTCTGCCACTCAACATGCAATGCCTCCAGAATTCGGCAGAAAGTGAGGAACGGAATGTCTTAACACTAGGCTCCCTCTGCATACCGTGCTGTGTGCGGTATAAAACGTGAAGCTGATTTTTATTTCTTACGTAGACTACTTCCCCCAATTTCAGTTGTTGGTTACGTCACAATTTTTCTAAGTTCAAATTAGGGTAGTAAGCTGTTTATTTAAAAAAATATTTTGTTTTATTTTCATAATATTAGATTTATTCTATGATTGATCCCATAATGTTCATTACTTCTAGGAAGCCAAAGCTACCTTTTTGTTTGTACGTTTTTTAAAGTCTATTAATAATATTAAAGTTGTTTAGCACTAGTACTAGTACAATCGCAATATTAAAAAAAAAAAATTTGCTTCACGCTTTTCATCTCCTCGAGTGGGGATCGAAGACACAACCAGTCGGTTTTGCAGTCACACCTCGTGCCGCTGCGCCACGACCGGCTGCAATATTAAACTAGGTATATTATTTTTTTAAGTTAACATGGTACTGATATTTGATCCCCATCGTTTCTAATGTTAAGTTTATTAATAAAGTTACTTAAAAGTTTGATAAGCCTTTTAATTTCATTGAATTCGATGATAGTTCAAAACTGCCCCGTATATGTTCAAAGCTACCCCGCAAGGGGGGCAGCTTTGAACATTTGACTACTGCTACTGAAGTTGATATTGCACCTTTACCTTATATATTTTTCTAAATATGATGCTACGATTGTGTCGCACAATAGTTGGACTAAGCATTGTGAAATATTAAAGAAGTTAAAAACTGTAGAATTTTTAGATATGACACAAAGTTTAAAAATCGTTCGAATGTGCCCCCCTCTCCCCTATGTTGATGTAATAGTAACGAAATCGAGCGTACCCGTGTATATTCGGTACTATAATAAATAGTACTAAAATAATAATCGATTATATTACAACAGTATAAATAAACATTGTTTGTTTTTTTTTAATTTGTTTATTAATAGACATAAATTAAAATTCAGTGTAAGCAACGATATGACAGATTTAAGTAACTCGGTACTGCCACTATCACGAAAAATAATAACATTTATTAGATATATCGATTACAAGTAAATAATAGATATTTATTATTCTTCTTTTTTTTCCAAGAGTACGAATTAGTTTTCATTTGTATATATATTTTCATTTAGTTATTATAGATATTTAGTAGAGGACATTTTTATTTTTAAAATCGATAAATTGATAATTAATATATGAAATATGATTCTAATGTTGGTAGTATTTTGCCGTTATCAAAATAAAATACTGTTGGTTTTTCCAGCAAGAGTACTTTCGCAAGGTACTTGGTCTCGATGAATTGTTTTATAATGTAGTGGCGGATATTTGGAAGAAACTAAACATATATTTTTATGAGAAAATTACGCACGATATTACGCACGAGATACACGCACGACTAAATTGAGAGTGTGAGCGACACACGGTAAATGTTCATAATTAGTTAACCGTATATAGCAGCCTTCATGTTTGCTGTGTTATCTGTAACGCAGACAAATATTTTATTTTGTATGCCCCATAGGAACAATACCCTATTTAGTTCATTTTTAATATATTCAGCGGTGTGTCGCCCATGACATTCAAAACATCCTAATAAGGTGGACTTTAACTTCCAATTTAATAAATTATGGGTTGTTACAGCTTGGTAAGAAGGTGTTTGTCTTGACGTCCAGCCATCGGGTGTGATCGATATATATTTCGCACTCTTCAATTCGTCTTTTAATTTTTTATGAACTTCTAAGTATTGAGCGTCCAATAAAGAATTGCTTAATACGTACCTTGAAGCCATTTTACAACCTGGTTCTTAGTAATGAATAAGATCTTTAAAACCTGCGTCTTCAACTACAGAAAAGGGTTGAAGGTCTTTAACTATCATTTTGCATATATCTGTACCCTAAATGAATGGATTACGCGGTGAATTTCTTACAAAATGCAGCAAAAATAATAATCAATCGTATTTTTTAGATTACGTTGACTTAGAAGCTTTATTTTTCTGAGGGTCAAAAGACCGTAAATCTGGTTAAATGATGAAGAAGTTTCAAAGGGATGTTAAGTTCACAAACAACAGTGTATCATGTTCCTGAGTTGTCTCTATTTTTTAAACATAACAAATGTGAAATTTCGGAAATTCTTGGAAATTCATCGCTCGCAGTCTCATGCCAATGTATACATCCATTGTACATCTTAAAGAAACTTGAATTAAATTGCAGGCATGTTTTAATTAGTATTTTAAATTTTATTTGAATAAAAATCGAAAATATCGAAAATCCCGAATATTGTAAAAATGAAAATCGGTATATATTTAAGATCTATTTTTGGTCCGGTATCCCGGTATTTTTAAATCCCGAAATCTCGGTTTACGACCCCTAATGTCATTACATAATATTAGAATCTTAAATAGACTTTATCTGTTTTTTTAAAACATTTTTAAAGTGTTATTCCACACTTAGGAAAGAAAAATACTTATTTAGAAAACGTATAAAAATTTTAACGTAGCGGGACTAGAACCCGCGCCTCCTTTAAACCGACCAGGCGCTCTAACCACTAAGCCATACGTTCTGTTTCCAGGAGGCGCGGGTTCGAGTCCCGCTACGTTCAAATTTTTATACGTTTTCTAAATAAGTATTAGAATTTATCTGTTTTGTCGAAGACGGCATAAGCAACCCACTGTTTCTTTTATCGATAAGAAAGTACTGTTTGCACTGTACCGTTTTAGAGTATGATAGTTGAAGCAGTATCAACCATACGTTTATTTACCGATTCCCAAAATGTCCGATTTATGGAATTTTGCGTAGAATTTTGTTGCACTGCTTAATTAAAATAAAATCTACAGTTTAATAGCACAGAATTCTTGTTGAGACGGAGATAATATTCTGTCAGATACAATAAACAAACTGGTTCTCAGTCTGTCTGGATATTTCGAATAAAATGACTTTGAATTAGATGATAAAAAGCTCCAGCGCACCCTCAAAGCTGAAAGGCGAAGAATTAAAAGAATTGATTCACCAGATCCATCCATCATTCAATAAAAAATATGATGAATATGGGAGAGCTAGGTGCAGCCAGATCTTCGTTATTTTATATAACATTAAAGTTTCTGTGCACATACGCTCAACACCGATAAATAACTATCAGAATCAGATTTGGATAGTTATTTTGACAATTATTAGATAAAACAGTGCATAAAATAGTGCCTAATATATGTATATAATTTTACTTACGCACCTCGTTCAAATCCCTCTACTTTCAAATTTTTATACGTTTTCTTAATTTCTTAAGTTTTATTAAACAACGAAAGTCACTTTAAGTTTAACAATCAATAAATTACCTCACAGATCCCAATCAATCAATGATTAACTAATAATATGAGACGCTGACGCTGTTAGTGTTGCTGTCGATTTTCAAATCAATTTCTAAAAGAATAACGACCGCTATACGAGGAGAGTCAAAGTGATTTTATTATATGGTAACACTCGGTCACGTATTGGAAACAGTCAAAAAATAGATGGAAATCGTTTTTAAAAAAGAATTACCCGCCCTCTGTATTCACCAGACATGACTTCATTTGCTTTCCCCATTTTAGATTTCTGGTACATGATTTAATTGTGCAGCGTTTCCATTTTTTTGAAGAAGTTGATGAATTATCCAATGAGACACAGAGGTTTTGTTTCAGGGGCTTTACATTGCTTTAAAAAAAGAATAGTTCTTCATCAGAAATATGGAAGACGTAGTCATAGTCTTGAATAATAGTATCTGTTAACTGATTGTAATCTATACTTATAATAAATTCGTAACTGATCGGTGTCTGTACATGAAAGATATATAAAAAAAATCCCGTTTTTTTAGGGTAATAGCGCCTAAAACAATGGTTTGGTAATTTTTTTGTTTGTCTGGGCGTTTGTTCACGCTTATCAAAAAAAACGGCTTAACCGATTAAATGCAGTTTCACTATTAAATTTTGCCAAGCTTCGCTTAACATTTAGTGTGTATTTTATTACAATCAGCTCATAAATAAAAAAGTTATATCTATTTAAAATATGTTGTTCGACAAAAATATTACTTGCTGAAAGTCATTTTTGTCGAATTTAATAAATTGTCTAAATCTTTAGTTTTCGATGTTTTGTTATTTGACATTGTTCGTAAAATGATTGTATGTATAATGATAGAAAAAACCATGATTTTTATGATGATAAAAAATCACGAGATTTTAAAGATTTAGGATTCTACAATGTAAGTTAACCTCATGTCAATAGAACTAGTTAGTTAAGGAATATATAAGGAATATACTTATTTATACGTTACCAAAACAGAAATAAACAATACTAAAATTGTCTATTTTTCTGCTTGTCCGGACCATCTGAATGTTATGGAACATTACATTAACATTGAAAGTTAAAAGGGGTTGTGGAGCAATATATTTTGTATACAGAAATTCTCGCGGGGTCGTTTAGTTTACGCGGGAAAAATTACGTTTGCCCTGTGCTCCAACTTATCGCCTACCTAAATAGATTTGAAAAACTAAACAGGTTTTTTAGGTTTCCGTACCTTTTTAAGAAAAACAGGAACAATTATGAGATCACTTTGTTGTACGTCTGTCTGTCTGTCTGTCAAGACCCTTTATCTCAGGAACGCTTGGAGATATCTAGTTGAAATTTAAACCATATAGGGGAGAGGGGGGTAGCTTTGAACAGGGGCTTTTGTTAGTTGCAGAACTCAACGCCGCGCTTAACCTAGATAAAAGAGCGAAGAAAATGGAAATATAAATTTAAGTAAATATTTCATCTCCTCGAGTGGGGATCTAACCCACTACCAGTCGGTTTTGCAGTCACACCTCGTGCCGCTGCGCCACGACCGGCCTCAATATAATTGATAGGTTTTTCTTAAATTCACTTAAATAAATATCTGTAGTGGTGCGAAAGGGCGGTCATTTAAAATAAAGTTTTCATTTTGTAAAAAAAAAGGCAGCGAGACCAGAATCAAGGTCCTATTACATTTCTAATTATGATGAAGATGAAGTTTTCTATTAATGACATAACTGTCATATTTTATTACTGGGATCCAGTAATAAATCTCGTAAAGGATCACTACAAGACAAAAAAAAGAATTTTCTTGTTATCCTTAGTCGGACGGCAAAACGTGAGCCAAAATAGAAAATTCTTACATAGATATGTACAAGCGAAACTCATAAAAGAACATTAATAGTTTTAATCAATTACAGCATGTTAATTTTAAGCTCGCAATCTCAACGAGACTAGCCTTATTCGAGTGGTCAAATGGGGAAAAGTCGTAGAACTCAGTAGGTACGCCTACGCATCTTTTACAGCTTTTGTTACAAAATTGGACTAGTGAGAAGGCATGGGCTAACAGGTGTTAAGTATGCTCTCCATACTTCTCTACGCTTGCGAAAAGCGGAGAAAGTAAGAAAAAGAGTAATGTTGTGCTGGAGGACAATACTTAGGATGTCATGGTCAGAACTAAAGAGTCTTTTGAGCATGCGACTCTACACAGTGTCTTTTCTACATCATGCATTCATTTCTAATAGCACATTGCTTCAACGACAACGCCATGTGGCTTAAAGGAAAGTGTACAGCCGCAGGTCACGACAAAGATCAGCAATACGATAGATCGACCAAGTCAGGGCCCTTTATGATGCACACAATCAATCTTTAACTATCTATATACTACGGCCACGACAAAGAAAAAGAATAATACAAAAATGTATTAATTACGTTCACGCTGTATCCCGCACACAACAGGGTAGGCATATGGAACCTAGTGTTAAGGTATTCCGTTCCGGTGTTCCGTTCTCAACTTTCTGAATTTATCGAGGTGGGGTGAGTGGTGGAACTTCTTGCGTTGGTGCCAGAGCGAAGAAATGAAAATATTAATAAATAATAACTCATTCCCTCGAGTGGGGTTCGAACCCAAAACCTAAATGTAAAAAAATGTATAAATGTAAAAAAACGCTACGTTACAGTCTCGTCACCATTCACGTTAACGATAGTTTAAGAGTGAATACAAAGCAGTATAAAAAATTCCCAAAATAAACCGAGGTCTAACGCCTTATTCATACATGACAAAATATCTCAAGAGGGATAAAATGAACGTGAGATGGAGGATTAAAAATTTTAATGGACCCAAGACGGTATCTAACTTTTCTTCATCTTCATACTTTTATACCACACGTTAAACATTAATTCATCAAAATACTGACTAATAATTTCAGTGCCAAATCCGAATAAATAACGCAATAACTAATGCCACCAATTTACTGTTATAGTAGTTTTTTTTAGTTTCTCGCTGTAGCATAGCAGGGTAGGCAGAGAGAACCTGGGAACCTAGTGTTAAAACTCTTCGTCCCCATTAAGACACTTTATGTTCGCCAACATTTCGCCGAATTCAGGAGGCATTGCGTATTGAATGGCGGAACTTAACGCCGCGCTTTGCATCGTTATCAGAGTGAGAAAATGAAAATATTAAATATTTCACTTCCTTGAGTGCATGCATCCCATGCTTGTGCCCCTGCGCCAAGACTGGTCCCCAAGTATATTGAATTGATGGTCAATGGAGATGGATAGTGGAATTAAAATATGAAATTTATAATGTAACCATATCCAATATAAGGAGAAAAGATGAGATACATTTTGTAACTCTAGGTGATCCTAAACAATTGAAAAAACCTTATATCTAAGATAATTTTCAACTGCTAATCAAAATTTTTTTATTAACTAAGCAGCTTAAAGTTACCTTAACAATTAGTATATAGACTGGACATTAAGAACTTGTGGAGAATTTGGAATATGGTATAAAATTTACAAATTCCTCAATATATATTTCCTATTCAATAGACAAGTTTTATGTTTGTGAAAGAAATGTTGCCTTAATTCCAGAGAATTACTAAAAGAAAAATTTATTAATCATTTATTTGCCGAAAATCTAAATATTTTAAGCATAGCATGTAAAAGAATTAGTAAAATATTGACTACTTTTGACATCAAGCTCATGACAACTACACTAAATACTTGTGCTTATTAATTTTTTTTAAGTTTGATCTACCAGAAACTGTGGTTAATTTGTCACTTATTTTAAAGATTGTGGAAAGTTTAAATAGATACAAGCAAAATATACAAAAAAATCTCTAATCTAATCCATTTGTAGATAGACACGGTATGAAATAAATAAAATATTAAAAAATTTTTTTTAAGTGTTGGAATCCTCAATTTTTTGTTATTGAAACTGAAATGACCCGCTATACTTTTTAAGGTTTCAATATTGGTATGGTGGATTAGCATTTAACTGTCAATGCAATGATTGTGGATTCAATCTCCATTCAGAAGAATTATTTAGTCCATTCTGGCAAAAGGAAAAAATGCAGTTTTTGTTCTGCCACTCAACACACATTGTCTAATTCAAAGTGAAAACAGCAAACAGCGTCTTGACACTAAATTCTCTCTGCCTATCTTGTTATGCAGGAATTTAAATAGAGATGCTTTCTTTTTTTGTTAAACAGTTACCATAAATTTGGATTAAAATCTTCCTACCAGATGTTTCAATAAAATGTACTATTGTTTAACCTACAAGTGTAAGCAGTATTTTTACCAAAAATTTAATTATTTAAAAATATAATTAAGTATAAAATAAAATACTGGTAGTCTACTTAAAAACCTTTTGTTTCCATTATTTACACATTATTTTTTTGTTACAATATTTGATTAACTTTTTTCTTGTTTGACCTAAATAATTTGGCAATAACACAAAATACATTACACACATTATAGACATAGTATTTATAATAAATTCTTAAAGGTTCACAGATAAAAAAATTATAATAATCATAACAAAAAAGAATAAAAAATGTTAATAGTATGAGATAGAAGTTCTAATATATTTTGTTAATAAACTTCGCATTTGCAATTGTATGATGGAAAGCACAGTAAGAAATGATAAAACTTATTGTGTGTCACAGCAAATAAAGGGCTTTTTACTGTACTAAATTTGGTTTCAATAAAAATAAATTTATAGTATATCTTCATAGCCACTTTCAATAATTAAAATAATATTACTCACACCCTCTGAAGTACCATACAATGTTCCATTGAAACATTCTAATAGTAAATTACTTCCATTTTTTTAATTTTTCTATATTATAACTTTAATATTAAATATGAAGAAAATAATAATTATCATACTTACATGTAAAAGTGCAATAAACCCTGTCATCTGTGTCAACATGAAATGGTCCATAAACCTCCCAGCTTCAGCCGCTTGACCCGGCTTCAAAAACAACATGAACTCTTCTACAATATCTTTGTGTTCACTAAATAGCTGCTCTATTTTCTTATATAAATCTACTGGACTCTCCTTTGATGGGTCAAATGTTTTTAGAATTTCTCTAAATTGAACAAATTTGTTGGTTGGTAATGTGGAGTGCGAGGCAAATCTTGATTGTATCTTTGTATAATATGATCTAACTAAAGCTGAAAGTAAGGTTTATATATTATTATAAATTAGAATAATAAATCAATACTTGTATTAAATATATTCAGAAATAGGAAGAAAATGCTTCAAATAAGTTATTTTAATAAGCAAAAGCCTATCACATATCATATTTGGTAGTCAAAGCTATGTGCACTTGTTTGGTTTAAAATTAGTAAACAACATTATAATCAAAATAAATAAACAACTGAATCATTTCTTTGATAAACAGAATAATTGTAGATATTTTTATGTACTTGTAATAACAGTTTATTAAATTAATATCTTTTTAAAAATATTACTTGAATTGACACTACTGTTTACCTGTTTCCAAAGGATCTTCATGTGGTTTGGGTTTTGTTGATTTCTCTTTCTTTTCTTTACTAATATTATTTTTAGTAACCTCAATCGATATTTCATTATTGCATTTATCTGCTACCTTTGATTCAAGAGTCTAAAATAAATTGTATGTATTTAAATATTTTTATCAAAAAATAAAATGGCAGACGTTACCACTCGAACGTAAGTTAATGATGGCTGTTTATTTCGCAAGAATTCTAAATTACAGCTCATTTAGACGTCAGAAAAGTTAATGAGAAATGTATTAACAACTATAACGTTAAAGAAATTTATTTTTAACATAAGTTTTACTTTAAGAAAGTTATATAAATCGAGAAACTCAAGTCTGACTCACCGTGGTTTGGATGATAGATTGATTTTGATTAATTTGGTTAAAAAAACTTGTACTGGGTTGTATTTTGTTTCCAAATGCATCTTGACTCTCTCTCGTAAATAAAATAGGCATAGAAGGCAACATCTGGTTGATTTAAGCTCCTTTCTTGGAAATCACAAAACAAAACAATCACTCACAATTTGCTCCTTCCCACGATAAACACTTTTCCACTCAAAATAAATGATTCAATAAATTATTTTGTAAATACATGTAACAATAAATATACTCTAAAAGCCAAAACATTATTATTTTAATTATTACTGTACAAATTACACGATTAAAAATATGGATATATTTTTGTTTGACAGTCACTTGTAACACAACATCAACGACGCGGAGAGGGCGGGAAGAAGTTAGACGTTTCATTTTATGAATAAAAAAAAATATTATCTTGCTTTTTTAAAAACAGTTAGTCTTTAAAAATATTAAATAATATCTAGATATTAATGTACTTCCTTTAATTACTATAGTAATTTTAAATAAAAACTTTTATGTGAATTAAAATCGCGCGTTTGAAAGTTTCAAATTTGTTGCACATTAAACATTCAAATGAATAAATTTGCACGCAATGTATTGTTGCATTGTTTTAAATATATTAAATATTTTGTGTTATACATTCTCTGATCTTATGTTAAGTTCTACTTAAATTATTAAATTGATGGATAGAATTGTATCTTTTTTTTTAGCTTCTTATATTACTTCGTGCAAAAATTGTTTGAAGAATTAGGCTTAGACCATTTGCTTTTACGATTTCAATGTGATATATGTAAGTAAATGTTTCTTTTATATTGCCTATACAATTTAATTTTAATTGTGCTCAATCTTCAATGAAAGAGAATTGAAACGGTCCATATTAGAAACATACGGTGAAAAAGTACCTAATTGCAATCTTTTCTTGTATAAAAGTTTATATAAAAGTTTCGCCTCTGAAGCCACATTTTACTTTAATTTCTCTTTATTTCAAACTTCTACTAATAGTCCTAATAGGAGGTCAATCGTAGCACCGGGGCACAAAGTGTAACTGTAAAATCGACTGGTTGTGGGTTCGATCCCCACTCGAGAAAATGAAATATTTATTTATATTTTCATTTCTTCGCTCTGGTGTAGAGGCAAAGCGTGGCGATGAGTTCTGCCACTCATCACGCCATGCCTCCAGAATTCGACGGAATGTGGAGAACGGAGTGTCTTAACACTAGGTTCCTTCTGCCTACACTGCTGCGTACGGGATACAACGTGAAACTGATTTATTTTATTTATTTCTACTAATAGTATTTAAATAAGTCTACACAATGAATAGCATGCATTAAAGATTTTGAATTCATCATAACGGGATATTCTCAACCAACAGGAGACTAATAATCATAAAATAAACAAATGAGACGAGTCTTTGTGAACAAAAATTATATAGGTAAATGGTTAAACATGTTAAAATGATAGTTGGCAGTTCTTATACAGGTAGATATGATTGCTGCAGCTTCTATTGGAAGCTTTTAATTTATTTATTATTAATATACACTAATTTAATTTATTATTATTAATATAATACTAATAATATTTACATATATCTATATTAATACTAGAGGGCGCGCGCGGCTTCGCCCGCTTATTAGGAGGGAATCCAAAAAAACCACGAAACACGTGTTCAATAAAATATTTTTAACAGACAGAAACTGAATTTAAATTTTTATAAAAATCGGTGGCAATTTAAAGATTTTTCCATACAAACTTTCAACCAATTATTTGAACCCTTAGGGGGTGAATTCTTAAAAACCATGAAACACGTGTTCAATGAAATATTTTTAAAAGTCTGAATTTCAAATTTTATAAAAATCGGTACAGTTTAAAAAAA
>JAATLQ010028937.1:19256-34122 GCA_013421005.1 Heliconius erato x Heliconius himera | reverse complement strand
TATATTTTAATATCAAACGGTACACTGATAGTCCACGAAAAGTAAATATTTACGAAATAAAAACTGCAATTTTATCGCGAATTATGGTCTGGGCCCATAACCTAATAAAACGCATGGACATTGGATAGTAGTTTATTAGAGAATGAATATGACTTTGACAGATGGTAAGGAAGTACACATATAGCTAAATGTCGCCACTAGTAATATTTTAATCATTTAGTTACAATTAATAACAATATCTATGGTTCCTTGAAGGCGCAGAATAAAAAGCTTCTTCATTGAATATAATTAAAAGATTTGAGAAAAAGACGACCATTTATTTATGCACCGATTTTGCTGCATTTTGCCGAGTAATCAAAACCTGAAGGGTACTTACTACCCATGGACGTATCGTTATGAAATTTAGCACGAAGTGAGAAAAGAGAAAATTTATAGATTTTTCCTAGCAAAAAGTCATTACAAACTTATATCTGTAGTTTATTTCATAAAAACTGAGTAAATATGAGAGCAAACTAAAATTTATCCACTTTTATAATTTATACGTCCTGTTGACCTACTGATCCTGAAATTGTTACGGAAGCCTCGGTGGGCGAGTCCGACTTGCACTTAACGAGGTTTTTTTTTAAGTATTTTCAATAGAAAAACTGGCAAACAAGGCGAGGTGATGGATGAGATACTAATTACTATTGAGTTGTTAATCTTTAAAAATTGATGACTCGTTGAAAATATAAGTGATATATTCATTTGGCACTCGTTTTTTTACCTTTAAAAGAGGAAATTACATTAAAATTTTGACAAATTAAAACTTTGAGCTTTAAGAATGATGGCGGCAGACGATCCAAAAAGAAAAATTATTGACCCAATTCTATTAGTGTTCGTAGCGCAGGGGCCCGAGCGTGTGACTGTAAACGCGACGGTTATAGGTTTAATTCTCACTTGGGGGTATGAATTATAAATATATATTTTTAATTTTTCTTGCTCTGGTAACACGCCACTCAACGCGCAATGCCTCGAAAATTCTGCGGGAAGTAGGGCGGAGTATTTTAAAATTAAGTTCTCTCTGCCTACCGTGCTATATGCGAGATACAGCGTGAAGCTAAAAAATATATATAAAATCATTATAAGTAGGTACATTTCCTTAATTTACCTTTACTTATGAAAAATTCTATAATAAAGTACTTATAACTATTATTTTATATTTTTTGCGGCGGAAAAACAAGCTTTGATACAACGCTACGGCGGCGGTCATATAAATTTAAAGTAAATTTATGCACTTGGAATATTCAGTCTGGTAAGAAAATACCAGTAAGTTTAATTGTGGATGTCGCGGTACTCCAGTTATTCCAATGAAAAGTTAATTACGCAAACAACCCTAACACCAACGTTACAGCTAATTTGCTTACAACTTCATTCCGTTACAAAGTTATGAATAAATCTTGTTTTAACTTTTGTATCTATATTATTCTTATATACATAAATAAGGCACTCCGTGCAAAGCGGGTGGCTAAAAAAAATAGAAAATGATTGCACAATATTTTGATACTATGTACAGTGTTTAGTTTACGAGTTATGGGGGCTCGAAGACTCTTTCAAATCTCATTATCCAGTAAAAATAATCATTTCAAATATAGTTTCTCAATAAAATATTTTAAATTCTGTACTTAAATAGCGATGACATCAGCTTGAATAATTTTAAAGATTTTTTTGTATAATATGAATAAATAGGTTCATAGCAGTTAATGTAAGGTATTCTCTATATAATTGCTTACTTAAACCGACGATAAACTATGCAATTATTTGTGAATGGCTATTTTTCCAATAAAATTGTTGGCTATGTCAATTTTCAATCTCTTTTAATTTTTTTAATTAAATTATTATAATGGATTAAAATATAGATTACCATAATGAGCTGTTATGCCTATATATAAATAAAATAAAATTATATCCAACAGTTTTTACTAGCACAAGAAACAGCTCCGCCATTAGAAACGTTCGGTGCAGTATGCGCCACCTATATTTAAGGTATTGAATTGAAATTCTAGTGTTAAATTAAAATGTTCTTGATGATCAATTTAAAAAGTTACCTTCACGTTTGACCTACATGTAGCATTTCATGTGTGTGACTTGATGATGGACAACAAGATGATCTATAGGATTCCGTTTTTACCTTTAGAGATACGGAACCCTAAAAACGGAACAACCGGAATCGGAACAGCTAGTACATATGCCTCATTTTTTCCGGAACGTAACATCACTATTTAACAGTTTCGTCGTTCTCTATTGTTTGTCAACTTTAAAACCATTGTACGTCTCTGGGTAGCCCCATTTTATACAGAATTCAAGAGGCGTTACGGGTTGAGTGGCGCAACTTAACATCCCGCTTTGTCTCGACACCACATCGAATAAATGAAAATATTAAGTAAGTATTGTATTTCCCCGAATGGGAATTTGAACCCACAACTTGTTCCAATTATAGTCACACGCTTGTGCCCTTTTTTGTTGAAAAATTTATAGCTTCTTTTATTTACATATTCTGAGATACATATTCTTATATATAAAATACTTACATATACCTATACAAGAATATAAGTTATAACTTACCGTTCAAAAGTTTCTTTAGAACTCTCACTTGCTCTGGACAATCTTCTTTAAAACATAGAATAAAGCAAGAAACGATCAACTTTAAATAAATTAAATTATATTATAAAAATATCGCCTAATTTAAAATTTAATATATTTTGTTAATATTGTCAAATGCATGGTAGTGTGTGTAATGTTATATTTATTAATTTAATGTACTTTATGAGCATTTTTATTGAAAAATATTAGCGTTCTGCACTCCTCCTATATATAAACTATAAATGTGCCAAATTCCATATTCCTCCGTCCGCGCAATTTTCATAAAAAGGAGTCCAAAATTTTTGCTTCACGTATTAATATATAGATGTGTAATGATTTTATATTTATAGTTTTGATATTCGTAATAATTTATTATAAACAATATAAATCGAACTCTGTCATTGTTTAATTAAAAGATAGATTTTTGAATATAAGTTTTTAGAACTAGCACCAGAGGACACTTTAATAAAACGACTTCCGACCACATAAAGATGTGGTTGGAAGTTTCGAGATATATTTTTAGACTTGGAGCGCAAAGAGAAAGAGGTCCTTTAGAATAACATACTGAATTAGAATTTAAGAGATACGTTGTACAAGTTTAATGGTATTTTTCTCTGGAAAGCAATATAAGTTCTGTAAAAGCCTCTAGGTTTTTTTTTTTTTGTTTCAACTTCACGATGTATCCCGCACACAACAGGGTATGCAGTGGGAACCTAGTGTTAAGACACTCCGTTGCCCACTTTCCCACCAGAGCGAAAAAATGAAAATATAAATTTAAATAAATATTTCATTTCCTCGAGTGGGAATCGAACCCACAACCAGTCGATTTTAAATCTCAAACAATATTTTCCTAGAAAAGTAAATTTGGATAGTAGTAAAAGGCAGATAGCTAAAACGAACGAAATAATGCAAACACAGCTGTAACCTTTACACTATGACATGAATATTTTATTTTCAACTGTCGCTCGTTTGGAGTTTAGAAAAAAAAGTTAGACTATAGTCTTTTCTCTTTAGTGCTCTCTGAGGATTCGCAAATGTGGAATGTCTCTCTATGAAATGTTATTTACATGTTTGTTGAACTTATTCGTTGAAAAGTTTTTGAAAATGATTTTTCTACTTTTTGAAAACATTTGAATTTAAACATATTTTATTTTTTGCGCTGTATCGAATATTAAATCAGTATGTTTACTTAAAAATAATAAGTGCTTAACATTATTATGTAGAGGACATGGTCGTGGCGCAGGGGCACAAGCATACGACTGTTAACGGTTTTGGGTTCATTTCCCACTCGGAGGTACTAAATAATTTAATTTAATAATATTTTCATTTTCTCACTCTGGTAAAGCAAAATGGCAAAGCGTAGAGTTCTGCCACTTAACACACAATGATCCGAGAATTTGGTGGAAAGTAGGAAATGGAAGTGTTTTAATGGGAACGAAGTGTCGTAATACTAGGTTCACATGTTCCCTCTACCTACTTTCCTATATCTCGCTGTATCTCTCACATAGACGTGGAAGATATAGCGTGAAACTTAAATAAAAGAACAACATTATAAGTAAATTAATATAACCATAATAAAAATTTTACTTGTAAACATTTTTTTTTACAGTTTCTCTATGGATTCCGCATACACATAGTTTTGGCAGAAGGAATTTAGTGTCAAGACACTCCGTGGCGGAACTAAACGCTGCAAATACTTCGCGAACGCTCCAGAGCGAAGAAATTAATATATTTGATAATGATATTTCATTCCCTTGAGTATGGATCGAACCCACAGTCTGTCCCGTCACATCGGCGCTTACAGTCACATCCTTGTGCCGCTGCGCCACGAAGGCCTCTAGTCAAAGCTAACATATTTTAAATAAACTTATAAACATTTTTTTTATCTTCACGCTGTATCCCGCACATAGCAGGGTAAGCAGAGGCAACATAAGCGACTCTCTTACCCAATTTCCGCCGAATTCAGGAGGCATTACGTGTTGAGTGGCGGAAATTAACGCCACGCTTTGCCTTGACACCAGAGCGAAAAAATAAAAATATTAAATGTCTCATTCCTTCGAGTGGGAATCGAACCTACAAACTTCCGTGCTTACAGCACACTTTCTACACCTGCGCCATGACTGGCCTAAATTGAACAATTTGAAGGATGCAATCAATAATTTAAAGTTAGACATCAAGTTCCATTAAGCAAACTTTGTGGAAGTTACTTTGGGGACGCAACTGACTGAAACAGTCAAAGCTGATTGTAATATAATATTATTTTTGCCAAGAAAACAAATCTTAATTTTATGAAAAAAAGGTCCAAGTCTCGGTAACATAAGCGCTAAGAAATATTTAGAGATTTACCTTAAATATTTAAATCAGCTTCACACTGTATCCCGCGCACAGCAGGTTATGCAGAGGGAACCTAGTGTTAATCTACTCCGTTCCCCACTTTCTGCCGAATTCTGGAGGCATTGCGTGTTGAGTGGCAGAGTTCACCGCCGCGCTTTGCCTCGATACAAGAACGAAGAGATCAAAATGTATTCCACCACTTTAATTTATAGTATAAAGAAAATTATATAAAACACTAGCTTGTACCTGTGTGTTTACCTCTGTAGTATAATGGCAATACGTACATAAATCAATATTAATCAAATACGTACAGTAGTGTATAGCCTTCCTCTATAAATGAGTTATTAAAAACATTAAAAAAAATCTGTTGAGAATCAATAGTTCGAGATTTTAGAAGGTTCCACAAAAAAAATCTTCTGCGTTAAAATATTAAATGCTAAAATTATTATTTTATTTTTTAGCTTCACGCTGTAGGCAGAAGGAGCTTAGTGTTACGACGCTCTCCTCCCCACTTTCCGCCGAATTCTAGAGAACTCAAAGCCGTGTTTTGTCACGACACCAGAGCGAAACAAAATGAAAATATTTCATATTTAATTTCTTCAAGTGGAAATCGAACCCATATCCTATTTATTTAGAGTCACACGCTTGTGTCCCTGCGCTACGACTGGCCTTCGCGCTTCAGTTGACGTAAGAAAATATATATTATAATATAAAATTATTTTATAATAACAAGAAAGCACGCTACATTGTACGTAATTATATAACAGCCAATTTTAACAATTGCTAACTTGGCCCTCCATCTTTTCATAGTGTATTCGTGACCTGAATTTTTTTCCACAGTAATATTTCCATAAAGGCAACAAAAATTATTCTAAGAATGTTTTTACGTGCTCGAGATGATGATAGGCTCACCTTTTTTTTTAGTACAGGGGTCGGACGCTACGGTTCTAACAAGGTAGTACGTATTTTAGTCGTAATCATAATATATATTTTTTATATGACATATTATATACTATAGAAGTGATAATTAATTGGTAAATGTTTTTTTATTAAATTCAGCAGATATTAAATGTTAATAAGTATAATATATGATTTAAATTTACTATATTCTTTCAAATAAATATATTCATATTAAGTTGGAAAAAAATATATGTTTTCTTTCATTATGTATTGATTAATCTAAAGTATTTTTCTAATAACTAATATATATGTTTTCATTATTAATAATTTTGACTGTACCTGACTGACTGAGGTAAGACGCACGAACAGCCGTAACCGCTGTGCGTAGAAACGTGAAATTTGGACAGATGTTTATTTTCATAACCTGGACATCCACTAAGAAGGGATTTTGAAAAATGTTTTTTTTAAATCGGCACCGATTTTTATAAAATTTAAAATTCAGATTCTTAAAAATATTTCATTGAACACGAATTTCTTGATTTTTAGAATTCACCCCCTAAGGGTTCAAATAAGAGGTTGAAAGTTTATATGGAAAAGTCTTTAAATCGCCACCGATTTTTATAAAAAATTAAATTCAAACTGTTAAAAATATTTTATTGAACACGTGTTTCGTGGTTTTTTTACAATTCACCCCTAAGAGTGCAAATAAGCGGGTGAAGCTGCGCGCTCCCACTAGTAAAAGATATAACACATAGATATTGGGATTGAAGATTCCAGTATTCGTGGAAAATCAAACACGTACGAATAAAATAAGCTATAAAAATACCACCGACGTAAATATAGCAGAGTCTCTGCTTTTTAGAGCTTTGGTATCCCGTTCAGCTCGTTTCGTTATCTTCACTCTTATTCTATATATGTGTTTGTATATAGTATATAAACATATGAATGTAACATTTAACTTTTTTTCACTATCAAGCTTCTCCCGCATATATAACAGCCAGAGCTATCTTTGTCAAATTTGTGGAGAAACGACAATGAAAGGAGTGTCCGTTCTTTCCACTCATTAGGTGTTGAGTGGCGCTACTCAACCCCATGCACTGACTTTCCAGAGTGGGGAAACGAGAATAATTCACTTCTCTCGAGTAAGTACATTAACAGTTAGATGCTCCCCCATAGCGCCTCGATGACCTTATAAGTAAAAGAGAAATACACGTTAATTTAAATAAATGAGAAAATAATGAGACTGATTAAAAAAAGTATATTTGATGATAATAGACTTTACAATACAACATAATAAATCAGCTTCACGCTGTATCCCGCTAACAGCAGGGTAGGCAGAGGGAACCTAGTGTTTACACACTCCGTTTTCAACTTTTCACCGAATTCTGAAGGCAGTGCGTGTTGAGTGGCGAAACTCTACGCCACGCTTTGCCTTGAATTCAGAACGAAGACCTGGAAATATAAATTTCATTAAATATTTAATTTTCTTGAGTGGGGATCGAAACTACAAACAGTAGATTTTATAGTCGATAATCACACTTTGTGCCCCTGTACTACGACTGGCCTCACATAAAAATGCATAACTAATTAAATAACCTTAAAAGACTCAATATTTTTATAAATAACATTGTCAGGATATCAAATATATGAAGATTGGCATTTGTCCAAATATAAATATGCATAAAGATCGAAATAGTTTAAAAGTTAAATTGAAAATTATTCTGTGCAATTGTTTGAATTGAGGTCGATTGGGAATGTTGATTTGATTATTATTTAGTAGAATGAATGGAATGTTGATTTGATTACTATAGGCGGTAGTGCGTCATCCACTTCAGAGGATTTATCGCCAGAATCAGATTCACTCTATTCTAGGTGATCTAAGACCCTCACAACAATATCTTCATCATTATCAGCAAATTCCTCGATTTTCGAGTTATTCCCATCTGCTAATATTTGTGAAATTTGGTCATTATTGAGAGGCTTTCCTGAAAAAAAAAACTCTAATTAAACGATTATACGTACAGAAAAATTATGCTTAAGTCCAAAAATGAACGAATATCAATTTAGTACGTATCATGCTGTATGGGTTAGCCATACGATCGTGCGTCCTTCATTTTTAGTCCCAATATACACATAAGTAAGCATGGTAGTCCCAATATACACATAAGTAAGCATTCAAATTAAATACATATGAGTTTAAAACAATACAACAGCGGCACGAAATGTGACTGTAAAATCGACTGGTTGTGGGTTCGATCCCCACTCGAGGAGATGAAATATTTACTTAAATTTATCTTTCCATTTCTTCGCTCTGGTGTCGAGGCTAAGCGCGGCGTTGAGATCTGCCACTCAACACGCAATGCCTCCAGAATTCGGCAGAAAGTGGGGAACGGAGTGTCTTAACACTAGGTTCCCTCTGCCTACCCTGCTGTGTGCGAGATACAGCGTGAAGCTGTTTTTTAAAACAATACTTAAAGCAAGTAAATTATACAAAAAAAATTGAAATTGCACTCATTTAATGAATAAACCATACTTACCCGGGCGAGTTTGAGCGTCAAAAACGCAGCCATCCTTCACAGTGGTAACTGCCGATTGACAGGTTCAAAAATGTTCGCAAGACGCCCGCGCGTATTTTTTCCAAGAAAAGGATAAGTCTCACAATCGATCGAGACCGGTTGCGTCTCGAAAAGTCGATTTATGTACGCACCAGAATTTTTGAAAATCATGTCTCACTATCGTATGTAAAGGGCTAAGCAAATATTTTTCAAATTGTAAAATTTTCTCCAAGCTTTTGTAACAAAAAATCTTTTAACTAAGTGTTCCCAAATTTATTTTTTGGTCTCTGTAATCTATAAAGACTAAATTTAGTGCCCCTTCAATGATGATATTTTCTGCTTCTAAGAATTTGAAGATCTTGCGTGACAAAGTAACTCGACATAATTGGCGAGGCACATTCAGGATCTCCAGCTTTATCCTCCGATAAATTTTCTTCATCCAAAGATTTTTACCACTGGCGGAGCACTCACCTCATGGTATTTGGCATAACTATATACTTAATCTTTAGTAAATGATCTTCAATTTAACTCTCCGACCTTCATCGCTCGTTTTATAGAACAAACGATTGATTTCAGCATAGTATACACAAATTCGTGACGACATTATGTTGTTTATTGTGGCCTATAACATGTATAAAAACTAATAAAAAATATGAACATGAAGTTGAAAGAAGAAGTACGGTGAATGTAAAAAATTAAAACTTTATGCCTCTGCGTCACGACTGTTCTCTAAAAGTAACCGGTATACATACAAGATTTTTTTAATAGAAAAACTGAAAACTACCAACAAAATTGCATGGAATTCACAAACATAAATATTTTATTTAGCTTCACGCTATATCGCATTTAGCAGGGTAGGCAGAGGGGACCCTAGTGTTAAAACATTCTACTCCCGACTTTCTGCCGAATTCTGGAGGCATAACGTGGTGGGTGCCGGAACTCAACGCCGTGCTAAATACATCAACACCAGGGTTAAGAAATAAAAAATTAAAATATTTCATTTTCCTAAGTGGAAATCGAACACAACCAGTCGCGTTTACAGTATGACGTTTATGCCCCTGCGTTACGACTGGCCTCAAACATAATGAACTACAAAATAATGAAAGACTGATTGAATGACTTTTAATAGTCGTTCAATCAGTCACTTTACTAGTAAGCAAAAAGTGAAAACTTATAGTAATTTACACATAGGAAATAATCTGAATTGATCATTTATTCGTATATCACAAAAAATAAAAATAGAAAAAAGTAAATTCGTTGTATAAATTGGCTAACAAATTCATGCAGAGATTGATATTTATATACTGCGCCAAAGCTCTGTTACATATATCGGTGGTTTAGACCTCACCAATTTTTTAACGAATTATGCTTTTAATTTGTGTAACTCTACGCCGCGCCTAAAAAACCAAAACACTAGAGCGAAGAAAATGGAAATATTAAATATTTAATTTCCTCAAGTGGATATCGAACCCGCAACCTGTCATACTTTGTGCCCTCTCGCCACGACTGAAATTTGAACAGAAATTGATGAGAAAACTTGTTTTTCAATTTCATTTTATAATCGTTATCCAATATACGGAAATTGATTGGACTGAACAATTAAAAATGCATCTCTCGAGTTCACAATATCGAGCGATCGGATGAACTTTTATGGACCAATTTATAGGTGACCTCTGACCTGACGCTTAATATAATCTGTTTATTTCGGTGTGTCTAGCCTATTCTAACATGAAAATTAGTTCAGTCCAGTTATATTTTAGGTATTATTTGAAATATAATACAGATCTATATTTATGAGGCCGTTACGCTGTAGACACGACAGATTGTGGGTTTGATTCCCACGTGAGAAAATATATTAAAATATTTAATATTTTCATTTCTTCGCTCCAGTGTCGAGGCAAAGCGCGGCGTTAAGTTTCGCCACTCAAAACGCAATGCCCTCAAGATTCGGCGGAAAATGAGAAAATGGAGTGTCTTAACACTAGGTTCCCTCTGCCCACCGTGCTATATGCGGTATACACGTGAATCAGTTTTTTTAAGGTTCTCGCACTTTTTAAAGAAAAGCTCGAAGTGCATATTCCAATATATATTTCATAATTTTTTTATGATGCACTAATTGTACGGAAACCTCGGCGGGAGGTTCATACAACATTCCGCTACCAAAAGATAATTAATTACTAAGATTTATCTTGCCAGACAATCTCCTAACAGAGATGCTAAGAACATAAATAAGTTCTAATAAATAAGTTAAAGTTATACTAGTTATATTACTTTACTATACATAGATGGAGGAGTTTGCTTGTTTGTTTATTTGTTTAAACGCTAAGATCTCTGGAACTACTGGTCGGGTTTTAATTTTTTTTTGTTTTGTATGAAAGCTGCATTTCCCAGGAGTGCTATATAATGTGGCTGTACAACATAAGAGTTTAATTCTTATTTAGCTTTAAATGACGAAATAACAATAATAACAAACATCAACGAATTGCTTTCAGCACGTAATATATGTAAGTATATTGTTAATACAATATTAACAACGAGATTGGGATTGGAATAACACTTTAAAAATGTTAAAAAATATACCTCTTAATATTAACTGTTGGTAGCATAAATTTTTTGTGTTATTATCATTATTCACGATTTTGAACCATTCGTGGTGAATTGTATAAATAATACAGTCGTAGGAAAGGTAAGATATTTATCCTGTTCTAGGGGCTGTAATTAATTTACATGAATATAACAGGATAGGCAGAGGGAATCTAGTGTTAAGACACTCCGTTATCCACTTAAAATTTTTCAAATTTTTGAAGAATTGCTTGTTGAGTGATGGAACTCAATGCCACGCTTCGCCTTGTAACCATAGTGAAGAAATAAAAATATTAATTAATAATAATCCCTTTCCCTGACTGGCAATCGGACCCACAACCCTCGCGTTTATAGTCACGCGGTTGTGTTTTTATTGTTTGTATTGCTCTAGTGTTTTTATTTGTTTTTAATAAATAAAGATATAAAAAAACACTTTATATTATCTAACCTATTGTTAATAGTCACATATGCGTTTTGCAGTAAATATTACACACAGTACCTGTATTTATCGTATCGTATCAAAGCGTAGTTTGGCGTCGCGCCAGGTACCTACTCGTATAGCTAACTAAAAGAGTGTCGGTAATGATCTATACTGAATTTTATCCGGCTTTTTCATTTTGTAACAGTTAATTTAATTTAAGCATAAATTGTGTGGTAATAAATGCATCTATATTTTTTTTAGTTCTTTAGATAGAGATAATATTTGTATTTTTAATATAAAGTATATTTTTAAATGTAAGGAAAGTATCTTCTATTCAAAAATAATGTATGTAGAGTTTTCATTTGCGTAAACGAAAACAACTAAGTATGTACTATCAGTATTACGTATTTACGGTACCAGGTTGTGATTTTTTTTTATTTGCAATTTAAAAAGTAACAATTTTAATCCTTATTTATCAAATAACACTACAAGATATGGACCAATTTCCTATGCAAGTATTTTTTTACCTTATTTGGATACTCGAAAATTGCACTACCTAGCCACTTGCGAGTATTGCCTTCCCTTCCGAGTAGAACCCGTACGTACTGATACTGACAAATACTTATAAGTATTTTAAACCCTGATTTTTTGATTTTCTCCTTCCTTGAGGTTCCCTCTGCCTACCCTACTTTGAGCAGGATACAGCGTGAAAAACTTTTTTTATTTTTTGATTTTCGACACTGGTATTTTTATGTACTCGTTCGTATTGGGAAGCCTTGCTATTGAATTTTGCAAGTATGTCTCATCTTTACGTTTTTGACATCAAAGTAAAAGTATTTTATATTTTAAAAACTCCAGTGTTTTATAACACACTGGAGTTTTTAAAATATAAAATAAAGGTGTTTCTAAAAGTTTGTTCATCATTTAGCTTTTATAAAATGAATAGCATGTTGAAAACATGCTATTAATTTTATATGTTAAACTTAAAAAAAAATACTTTATTTTTTTACACACAGACACATATATCTGTCCACTTTTTTCGTGTTATTATAGTTTTGTGTATGCGGTAAGTATCTCATTATTTTTGGCTTAAATCTTGCCCTGTATACGAGTATAGCCAGATTAACATAAAAACCTAATAGAGGTTCAGTTCATAAATCTAAACGAATTTTGAATCATTGTAGTTTAAGTTCTTAGTAATTTGTATAATATTAAATAATTATAATAAATGTGTATAAATATAAATATTACAGAAAGAGTGAGCCTCAAATAAAACAACACAAAATATAGATACAAGATCACATTTTACTTATTACTTTGTTAAAAAGTGCATAAAATCTAAAATAAAATACTCTGTAAACATCTTGGTGAATTCGATTTTCCATCGAGAAATTTAATTTTAAGAACGAATGAGCTAAATCTTTTATACAACTTTAACTTCTAGTTTCGGACTCTATTGACGTAGGAGAAACAATTGGAAAATATATAGATAATTGGAAGATTTTGTGTGATCAATAGCCGTCGTTTTTAGGTTTTACTAAAGTATTGGTTGATATTCATCTATAAATAGGGCTACTGTTAGAAGTTCATGATAAATTGTGTGTAGGATAAGAGTAGGTATTATTGTAACCATACATATATGTATTTTTGTATAATTAATATTGTATTTTTTTCTCAGCTTCACGCTAAATACACATAGCGTAGGCAGAGTGAGAGTTAAGCCACTCCCCACTTTTCTCTGAATTGTAGGGGCATTGCTGCTGAATGGCGGAGCTCAACGCCGGGCTTTGCCTAGTTATCAGAGCGAGAAAAAGAAAATATGAAATATTTCATTTCCTCGAGTGGGGTTAAACTCTCGGCCTGTCGCGTTTACAGTCACACGACGGGCTTCTAATATCGCATTTATAATATGAATTCTTATATATTAAAAAGGCTATTATTTGGATGTGAGGGAAACCTTCTTTATGTTTTAATTATAAAATAAAATATTTTTTATTGAATGCAGTAGGTATAGTTAGTAATTTACCTCTAAACAGGCTGATTTATAAGCAACAGACAAGTCAAAAAAATGTTTAACATTTGCTTGGAAGTGTTCCTTGCTCGTTTCAAGATTTTTATTGAAGATAACAAAAATTAAAATTTGGGCCAATAAGGACTGAGGATTGCAAAATAATTAAAAAATATTCCGTCATCTTACAAGGTACAGTAATTTGCTATATGAAATAACTATAAATATTTCCACAAAAAATCTTTTGATACAATTTTCTTAGCAAATAATTATTTGCTAAGAAAATTCAATTGCAATTCTAATAAACCGCCGTTGTTGATACCGGCACTTTACTCCTATGAGTTTTGGTCAGGGAATTCAATTCGACTAAAAGCTGTAAGTGTTATTGATTTATCCTGAGCATGTATGTGATTTTTAATAAAATTACTTTGAAAAATGATTGTACCTTATCTGTTTTTAGGGTTCCGTATAGTATACGCTTATATTTGTAGTTGATTTATTGCAATTGCAATGAGTGCGTATGCATAAACTAATACCTATAGTAGTGCGTATGCATAACTAATAAAGCCGTAAACTAAAGTTTGTAGATTTTATAAGTTGTACTTCTCTGGAATTGATACGGAAGCCTCGTCAGGCGAGTCCAACTCGCGCTTGACCAGTTTTTAGGGTTCCGTACCTCAAAAGGTTTGTAAAATAAAAATTTATAGGTAATTCATAGAACAAAATAATAATTACAAATTCATATAAATAAAATAAATAATCACAAACTTATATAATATATGACCGGTATTTTTTCACTCTTGAGCATATATTGCACATTAGCCGATAATGTATAAGCACTCTATTTTCCATTTTCCACCCCTTTAAAGACATTACCTTATTTATTCTGATGTATATTACATCAGACGCCAGTCGTGGCGCAGTGGCATAAATTATAACTGTAAAACCGACTGGTTGTGGGTTCGATCCCCACTAGAGGAGATAAATATTTACTTAAATTTATATTTGCATTACTTCGCTTTGGTGTCGAGGCAAAGTGCGGCGTTGAGTTCTGCCACTCAACACTCAATGCCTCCAGAATCCGGCAGAAAGTGCAGAACGGAGTGTCTTAACACTAGGTTCCCTCTGCCTACCCTGCGGTAGGCAGAACCTTTTTTTTTTTTTTTTGTTATCGCTGGGAAATGCATTTACGCAGACCGCTCATACAGAAGGCCAGTGCCTCACGGATGAGCGGTACTGTGGGACTCACCGGTGAATCCGATCCTACCCACTAAAACCCAGCGGAAACCCTCTCCACCAAAATGAGACGCCGCAGGATCGCTCGCGCATACTACTACGACGCCTCGGTGAAAGGCCCGCCTATTGCGGGCCACCGTCGCCTTCAGGATGCCCTGGGGTTTCTCCTAGGGCTCCTGCTCTGCCTCGATGACTTGCAGGAGGATCACC
>JAATLQ010028937.1:0-13298 GCA_013421005.1 Heliconius erato x Heliconius himera | reverse complement strand
AAGTTTTATATGTGAAAAGATAGGTGTTGATAACAACAATGAACGTTCGTCCCGAACCCGTCGACACCTCATTACGTA
Organism: Heliconius erato x Heliconius himera; assembly: GCA_013421005.1. Lineage (NCBI taxonomy): Eukaryota > Metazoa > Arthropoda > Insecta > Lepidoptera > Nymphalidae > Heliconius > Heliconius erato x Heliconius himera. The sequence goes on along the minus strand of JAATLQ010028937.1, from coordinate 13,220 downwards.
AACAGCGAGCTTCCTAACGCGTCATTCTGCAGTCTCTGACATGACCTCTTTTGAAAATATTTCTGAGGTTCACGAAGAATTTTAACTTTAAATCGATCCACCGATGTAGGTCAATTGTGAAATGCCAAGTTGAGGTTTCTTTACTTGAGAATTTGTGAAGTGACGATCAAATGTGACGTTCGTAGTTCGATACAAATTTATACATGAAAATAAGCGATATAAAGATTGTCTTCTTAAAATCATCGATTTCATGATATGACTTAATTTATTGGTTTCTATCTCAACTTGACAGTTATTTAAATATTTAAAGATCATAATCATTACCAGTGCCAGCGACTTCGATTGTTTCCAATTCCAAAATAAATATTTAACTTAAAGCTTTTATGTATATATTATTTATTATTTGTTTTTTTATTTTTTTATGTGTAGAATTTTTTCTTTTTTTATTTTTTTATATGTAGAATTTATATTTTTTAATATATCTCTATTAAAATTAAAACTATGTTTTTATTTTAAATAGTTATTATTATAAAGCTTATGTTGCATAAAGTTGCTGAAAATGTATGTACCTAAACATTATTCCCTATATGTTAGATTTATTCCAACGCTGCTGTATATATAAATATTGTATGAAAAATATATGTATGTTTTATTAATTTTAACTGTATATTTCATGAAGAATTGAGTGAAAGAAATTGAACGCTACACAAAACCCAAATAATATATATAGGATTAGTTGACGCGACTGCGGCGATTTAGTCAAATGGTGAAGTTTAACTAGCTTTTACAAATAGGGTTTGGAGTGCTACAGATAAAATTTACATAAATTGGAGTGTCAATTTTAAACTAGGATAGAAATATTTACGCAGCGAAAATGATGCATAAATATTCGAATAGTAAGTGTTTCAATTATTATAAGTTTACATAAAAGTTCGATTTTTTCTGTTTCAAGGGTCCATAGACTTTCAGATGACATATATATCCACGCGATCTCGAGAAAATTGCTCTTGACACACGGACAGACAGACAAAAAAGTTATCCCATAAGGATCCCGTTTTTACTTTTTGAGATACGGAACTCTAAAAGACTAAATATATTATACAGGTACGCATGTTGATCATAAAAAAAACTAATACGAATCATAAAATCAACCGTTTCCATTGTGGATTCTTTTCTATTATTAGGTTAACTGACCTAAATTTTCCTTATGTTTTGTCGTAAAAAGAAAATAAATGTAACTTTGTAGTGGTTTTTACATACTTGAAATTGTACTCAGTAAATTACTGTATAAAATAAAGGTATTGTTGTAATGTAAAGCTTCCACTCACAGTTAACTTTTTATTTTTTAATGAGCTTATTAAATATTATAATCTCGTAGGGTTAGCGATGCACTCTAGTTTTAATTGGAGAAATAGAAAATAACATAATAATTTCGTTTATTGTATGACGAACTCATGTGGGCTTAAAAAAGTTATACAGGTGATGATTAATATTGAAAATTATGTATTGTCGGCCTTTCCATCTGTATATTTATCTTGAGATCGCGTGAAGGTGTCAAGCTGAAATTATGGATACTAATGGGGCAATCCATCGTATTGCAAGGGTATAAGCGATGCCCAATAGGGAGAATGAAGTATTGAAGAATTAGGTTCCCAGGTTCCCTATGCCTTCCATTTCTCTGGCTAAATGTTAAAATTAAGTTTGCACTGTAATACATACAAAATTTTAATTTTAACAGGTGTTAATAGTAATCATGCTTTGCCATCAAGGCAAACAAACAGTACCTGACAATAACTTTTTCCTTATAAGACCTGCAGTCTACCTCTTCGCTACCCGTTATATTTATGTCAATTAATATCAGTGTACGTCAGGGGCCAATTGGAAGCAATTAGCTGAGATCATACCTACCCTGAACGCTCGGACGGCAAATTAAATCGTAGTCAAAGCAAATCCGATTTACTTGTGGCTTGTGGGTTTTGCCAGTTTCGAATTTAGGTGTGTGTTTGTGTTAGTAAAATATATACCTGCTTATTCATATATGTACTATATAATTACTCTTACTAATAAATATAAAGTAAACATTAAAAAAGAAGGTAAAAAAGGAGTTTGCAATCATTCGCCGAGGCTTTGGTACCAGCATCAGCTTCACGCTGTATCCCGCACACAGCAGGGTAGGCAGAGGGAACCTAGTGTAAGACACTCCGTTCCCTACTTTCTGCCGAATTCTGGAGGCATTGCGTGTTAAGTGACAGAACTCAACGCCGCGCTTTGCCTCGACACCAGAGTGAAGAAATGGAAATATAAAATTAAGTAAATATTTCATCTCCCCGTGTGGGGATCGAACCCACAACTAGTCGGTTTTACAGTCACACTTTGTGCCGCTGCGCCACGACTAGCCTCACTTGGCTGGCTTTGGTACCAATTTCACAATTAATAGTTAAAGTGTATAGTTATACCTACACTTTTCAGATATTTTACTTTATTTGTATCGTTATAATCTATGTACTGATTTTATGAATATATGTATGTATACGTGTATTTATAGTATACATATGATATATAATGAACAAAAAAATATCCTTGTGCACCGAAAGCCTGCCTGTCCTATATGGTTGCCTGTAGATCACTTATAGTAAAAATAAAGATAAGACCGCCTTGGCACTATTTCTATTATTTTATGTTTTGATTTGTTATACCAATTATGTATAATCATTTATGTGCAATAAAGTGTTTTCGATTGAATAATTGATTGATTGAACTACATCGAAGTAAGCGCTGAGGAGCCAATTTGCTTAAACTAAATGTTGACCGTACAGAAGTTGTACCGACGGGCAAATGTAGGCTTTGTTTGTATAAAAACTAAAATATATAATTTTACTCATTCTTTAAGAGTATGTGAAAAAGCCAACAGCTCCTAAAACAGCCATTTCAAAAGCTCAGTTCAGTTTCATTTTGTATTCAGCATTCAGCGGAAGTGGTTGAACAGAAGTATCCTAAAGAGAACGGAGTGTCTGTACACTAAGTTTTCAGGTACCCTCTGCCTGCCCTTCTATGTACGTGAAAGGCAAAAAATATTTTATGTAAAACTAAATAGCATTTAAATTGTACCTATATTAGGTACAATTTAAATGCCATTTAGTTTTACAATTCGAAGCATTCAGCTGTAATTTAAATGCAATTAAGTACCGTAGCGAGTAAGTCTATGCAGCGTGCTATAGCAAACAGAGTGCGATACAGAAGCTAAATAAATAAGGTTTTACTATAAAATACGTATTTGCATTGGTAAATAGAAATGTAAATTAACGTTTGTGAAATTGTACAATATATTTTATTCATAGATATTTTTTCATTCCCCCAATTACTTTTAGGAATAATGTTGTGTTACAATAATTTATATGTACAGCTTCACGCTGCATCACGCATGTAGCAAAGGGAGCCCAGTGTTAAGATACTCCTGCCCACTGCCGTGTTGAGTGGCTAAACTCAACGTTGCGTTTTGCCTTAACACCAGAGTACTTATTTAACACAAAGAAACTTAAATAACATTAATAAATATTTAATTTCCTCGAGTGGGAATCGAACCCACAAGCTGTCGCGTTTACAGTCAGATGATGGTGCTCCCGCGCCACGACTGGCATTAATAAAAAATTTTATCTAGTTATTTTTACAATAGTTTTAGAAAGGTAGGTAGAATCAACATAGTTTGATAACTTCCTGCCTTCGCTTTTTACCCCAATCTGCGAAATTGCTTATTAAGCGGTAGAACTTAATGCTGTGTGTGATTGAATAATAATTAACCCTTAAACGTACACAGTACGTCACTTTAACGAATTTTCTACTTCCGAACCATCAAAATCTAAGAAAACACAGCGAATTTAAGAGTTTAAGTTAATTCAACATCGCCAATAGCAAAAAAAAAATATTTTGCTCTAACAGTCTATATTGTATCAGGGATAATAAAGAGAAATGTATTGCAATTTTCCTAGATCTGGCCAAAGCATTTGATTCAGTCTCCATGCCGATTCTATTAACTAAATTTGAACGCTTGGGAATCAGAGGATTACCGTTAGAGTTTCTCGAATCCGATTTACGCGGACGTTCACAAAGGGCTAAAATAGATCAGTGGGTAAATGAACCTCTTCCAATCACCTATGGAGTTCCTCAGGGTAGTCTAGTTGGCCACACGCTATTTATAACATATATTAATGATTTATCACTCTTGCGGATGACACAGGACATAAATTTATAACGAAATCTTGGGGAAAGCTTTTCTATTATGCTCAAGAGGGAATAAACAAGGTTATGAATTGGTTGAATGACCATCTTTTAACACTGAACTAATCTTCGAATCTCATCTCAATAATCTCTTAATAAGATTACGCAAGTTAATTGCAAAAAACTTGAGACACATCGTGGATCGTGAGATACTCAAAACTATATATTTTGCCATCTGTTAATCTATTGTTAACTTCTGTATTGCAACACAAAATGCAATTAAGTAGTGCACACAAATAGTGTGTGTTAGGCAAACAGGATGCGATATTGAATTTGTAGGTAAATGGATTACTCGCTTTAACTCTATAGAACATGGCCACTGCTGTACGCGTCAGGTGCAAGTTTGTTTAATTAATTATTTTAAAACGTTTTTAACCATATTTATTGCCAATGTCACAAATGTACCTACGTACCTATTAGTTTGTTGCAAGAGAGGGGGGGGGGGGGGGTGTTAGTTCAAATAATAATAATATATATATTTTTTTTTATGGAAAAGACAAGGCAAACGGGCGTGCGGGTCACCTAATGGTAAGTGATCACCGCCGCCCACGACTCCGTGCAACACCAGAGGAGCTACAGGTGCGTTGCCTGCCTGTAAGGTGGGTTGGGCGCCGGAGCCCGGCATTACCTGATGCGAAACGCAGTGGCATGAAGCCTCTACTTCACGCCGGTTTTAAATGCGGGGGGTGGTAATGATCCGATCGAGTCTGCCCATGCGTGTTGCCATTGCTGGCGACGTGACTCTACCACACGTACTTTAGTCGCCTCTTACGACACCACCAGTACCAGGATGATCGTATTCTAGGCCGGGATCACACGGCGCAAAATAATAATAATTAGCTTCACGCTGTATCCCGCACACACTAGGGTAGGCAGAGCGAATCTAGTGTTAAGACACTCTGTTCCCGAGGTTCCTGAGGCATTGCGTGTTGAGTGGCAGAACTCAACGCCGCGCTTAACCTCGACACCAGAGCGAAGAAATGGAAATATAAATTTAAGTAGTAGGGCGTTCAAATTGGACGTAGAAAACTTTTTTTTAAAGAAATTACAAAAGTAAACTTGACATCTAACGCAGTAACATTCAGAATTTATTATTTAGGTTTTTGTTCTGACAACCTGACGTGTTTAGTATTAGTTATTTTTTTCTTTAAAGGTGTGTTGCTATTTACAATATTTGTCTTAACTAAACAAGACCTTGGTTTTATTTCCAGGAGGACAATTATCAGTAGTATAGTAAGATTTCCTCTAATTTGATATATTAAATCAACCTACCTACTTATTTTGCTTAGCGTCTGTATTCTCTACTCAGTAAACAATGTCGTTAACTATTTTAGAATATAGAGAATGGAGTTACTTATCTCGAAAGTTAAATCAAGAACATAACTGGATTAGGCGTAGTCGGACAGCATCAAAATATAACCCATTCTGGTGAATAATTAATTATATTTAAGTTATTTTGTCTACAAATTAAATATCTATATATATAAAAGGACTTGTGCTGACTGACTGAGGTAAGACGCACGCAGAGCCGTAACCGCTGATGGTAGAAACGTGAAATTGGGCAGATGTTTATTTTCATATTCTGGACATCCACTAAGAAGGGAATTTTGAAAAATTTTAACCTTAAAGGGATGAAATAGGGATTGAAAGTTTGTATGGAAAAAAAATTAATCTGTACCGATTTTTATAAAATTTGAAATTCAGACTCTTAAAAATATTTAATTGAATACGTGTTTCATGGTTTTTAAGAATTTACCCCCTAAAGGTTCAAATAAGGGGTTGAAAGTTTATATGGAAAAATCTTTAAATTGCCACCGATTTTTATAAAAATTTAAATTCAGACTGTTAAAAATATTTTATTGAACACGTGTTTCGTGGTTTTTTTAGAATTCACTCCTAATAAGCGGGCGAAGCCGCGCGCGCCCTCTAGTAAAGTATAAAGTTTTTTTTTCAAGCGATGACCAGATGTAAACTTTTATTTTCTTATATTTAATCCCTACCCTCCATCCATAATCCAATATCCTTTGAGGATATAACTTAAATATACGACATAAAAATCATAATATAGAAGTTTTGTACGTGAAAAGGTAGGTGTTGAAAACAACAATGAACGTCGTCCTAAACCCGTCGACACCTCATTATGTCAACAGCGTACCTCTTAACACGTCATTCTGCAGTCTCTGACATGACCTCTTCTGAAAATATTTCTGAGGTTCACGAAGAATTTTAACTTTAAGTCGATCCACTGATGTATGTAGATAAATTGTGAAATGGCGACTTGAGGTTTCTTTACTTGAAAAATTGTGACGTTTAACGTAAATATCAATAATAATGTTGTGAATCGAAACTTTTTAAGAAACAACAACAATACAAATTTGTACTTGAAAAAATGTGATATAAAGATTGTCTTCTTAAAACCTAGCGATTTCGTGATATGACTTAATTTATTGGTTTCTTTCTGTTAAAAAAAAATGAACATTTTTTTGTTTAAATATTTAAACATCATAATCATTATTAGTGCCAGCGACTTCGTTTGCTTGCTATAATATAATATGATATGGAGTTGCTGAAAATTTACCTGTACCTGAATATTATTCCCTGTATGTTGTTAGATTTATTCTTACGCTGCTGCATGCATAAATATGAAAAATGTGTGTATGAAAAATGTATGTATTTTTTATCAATTTTAATTCTATATTTCTTGGAGCATTGAGTGGAACAAATTGCGTGTATATACGAAACCCAAATAAAATAGGATTAATTGACGCGACTGCGGCGATTTAGACAAATGATGAAGTTTACCTAGCATAGGCAAAGCTTTGGAGTACTGAAGATAAATTTTATATAAAATGTAGAGTCAATCTTAAACTAGGATAGAAATATTTACGCGGCGAAAACAAAAACGATGCATAAACGTTCGTATAGTAAATGTTTTGATTGCGTTAACTTAAACGCTTTATTTTTTTTGCGCTTCAAGTATCCATAGACCTAAGTACATATTTGATAATAATTTCAGATTGATACGTCCACGCGATCCCTAGAAAATGCTCTTGACGGATGGATAGAAACACAATCAAGTGATCCTACAGGGGTTCCGTTGTTACCTTTTGTATCCCAAAAGGGAAAAACGGAACGGAACCCTAAAAGACTAAAAATATTATACAGGTAGTCGTGTATATCGTACAAAAAAGTCTACTAAGAATAAATAAAACTAACCATTTCCGTTTTGGACTCCTTTCTATTTTTCTTTCTACGGATCTTAACTTTCCTTATGTTTTGCCGTAAAAAAAAATGTACCTGTGTACTGGTTTTTACATGCTTGGAATGATATTGAGTATATTTCTCCCATAATAAAGGTATTCTTGCAACATAAAGCTTAAACTCACAGTTAGCTTTTTAATATTTTATAACGCAAAAAGTAGATGTTGAAACACTTATTCACTTCCAATAGTTATATTTCTTACAATATTACAATATTACTATAACCAGAACATTTTCCCGCCACATTTGACATTACGAGCGCGCGTCACTCCTTTCCCGCCAAGCCCCTCCCCGACCGCTCGGCGACGCTACCCGAGAGTTGCCGACGAGCCGGGTGGCGCGTAACTATTTTTAATGAGCTTATTTAATAATATAATTTCGTCGAGTTAGCGATCCACCATGGTTTTATTTGGAGAAATAGAATAACATACTAATCAGGCCGTCTGGGCACAAGGGCATATGGGATATGGGATTTTATATGTGACGGTTGCGTGTTCGAATTTCACTCGAGAAGTATTTAATACTATTTATTTAGAAAACGTATAAAAATTTTAACGCAGTGGGACTCGAACCCGCGCCTCCTGGAAACCGACCTGGTCGACCTGGTCGGTTTCCAGGAGGCGCGGGTTCGAGTCCCGCTGCGTTCAAATTTTTATACGTTTTCTAAATAAGTATTTTTCTTTCCTAAGTGTGGAATAACACTTTAAAAATATTTAAGAATATTTAATACTATAATTTCCTCGCTCTGACGGCAATGAGTTCCGCTATTCAACACACAATGCCTTCCCTGCTATTTGCGGGATATAGCGGGAACCTAAAAAAAATAGTTACTTATACACCTGCTTACTATTTAATATCAGATATTTTTCGGGGGTGGTACTCATCTTCTTCATTTCATTGTTCTTTTATTTAAATTTGTAATATTAATAGTAGCCATGCTCTTCAATCACAACAAACAAAAAGTATATGAAAATAACTTATTCTTTATATTAAAGGACCTGCCAGTCTACCTGTTCGCTACCTGTAATACCTATGTCAATTAATATCAGAGAATGTCTGGGGGCAATCGAAGCAATTAGCAGAGATCATACCTACCCGGAACGCTCGTATGGTAAATTAAATCGTAGTCAAAGCAAATCCGATTTACTTGTGGCTTATGGGTTTTGCCAGTTTCCAATGTAGGTGTGTATTTGTGTAAGTGAAGGATATACCTGCTTATTTATATAAAGTAACCAAACAAGTATGTTGATAGAGTCCCAATGAAGTAATTTTTCAGTCAAAACAATCAAAACTGAATCTAAATCAAAATCGATTTAATCGTTTGGGAGCGACGTCCCGTACACAGGCTACAGCTACACCACGTACACTCTCACTTCGAACTTATAACATGCCGACTGTTTTTGTTGGGGCTTGAAAATAATATAAAAATAATAATAATAAATAAATAATAATATTATAATAATAATATAATATAAAATAATATATATGTATAGTTAGAATAGTTTTTTTATATGTGTTGTTAGTTTTTCTGTATGTATTATTATTATAGTAATCGGAAGCGGTTCAAGCTTTTAAAAACAACATAAAGACATATATCGTCTATATGTTTCTAAATTATTTAGGAAGAGATTCTACGTAATTGCAATAAATGAAATGTATCACTCAATAACAATACTCAATAATTCACACGAGTTTTCTTCGAATAAGGGCCGTTGAGTGATTCCAATACTACGAATTTCTCTTCTTTTAAATTATTTAAAAGAAGAGAAATACTTTTAATATACCGGTATTCGACTTTGAAATCAATCTCTAGGGATGTTCACATCTACTATTGCTATTGGAAATAAACTGTATAAATAAATAACTTCAATCAGATTCACGGATCGTACACGTTTGTTAAGTATGCCGTCTTGGCTCAGGGGCACTTGGCAGGGTTGTGGGTTCGTCCTCCAATCCTGATTTGAGAATTTGAATTAGTATTTATTAATATTTTCATTTATTCTCGTTGGCACTGAGGCAATAGCCGGCGTTGAGTTCCGCCACTCAATATGCAAAAACGCCTCGAAACATTAGGCGGAAAGTAGAGAACAGAGTGTCTTTTCTAGCTGTAGCTGTGTGTGTTTTACTGTAAACAGTTTCCTTAACCCTTCCACCGAGATAAATTTCAGTATCTCATTATTGCTGTGTAATGTCCTGTGAAATACGACTTGCGGAATTTCTTCATAAATTAAAGGGGCCGAAGTAGCTGGTGTGTATTAGTTAGTATTTAGAAGCTGTGAAAATGTCAGTGGAAGAGTTTATTTAGAATAAGTAGACGATGAATTACCGCACTAAAGAACAAAACTCTTTTATCCGGCCGTTATAGAAATAGAGTTAAGAGTGTATTTTAGATGAAACTTATGAAAATTACTATTTAGCGTCGTATGTTGTATTATATAGACGACTTTTAATAATAAAGTGTTATTATAATGTACTTTGAAATGTCAGGGTAAAATTAATTATCTATTAATCCTTTAACTATGAAAGTGGGTTCTTAAAGGCCCTTCTAGTTCTACGAATTCCACGAATCGGCCACTTTTCCGTGCCCTCCGCCACTGACCCTCTCAGTACCTTTCGTGTTAGTGTCAAAACGAATGTAGATGGGAGTTGTTCAGTCGCTGGCTTCAAAATATATTTGTATTGAAGTTTTTAAACTAGAGTAGGGCCTCTGAGCCCCCATGTCCATGTTTACCATATATAATGTTTTTAAAACACGATAATTTCCTATACTATTACAAAATATACCTTAATCTATATATATAAAAGGACTTGTGCTGACTGACTGAGGTAAGACGCACGCAGAGCCGTAACCGCTGATGGTAGAAACGTGAAATTTAGGCAGATGTTTATTTTCGTATTCTGGACATCCACTAAGAAGGGAATTCGCAAAATTTTAACCCTAAAGGGATGAAATAAGGGTTCAAAGTTTGTATGGAAAAAAAAGTTAATCTGTACCGATTTTTATAAAATTTGAAATTCAGCCTCTTAAAAATATTTAATTGAACACGTGTTTCATGGTTTTTAAGAATTCACCCCCTAAGGGTTCAAATAAGGGGTTATAAGTTTATATGGAAAAATCTTTAAATTGCCACCGATTTTTATAAAAATTAAAATTCAGACTGTTAAAATTATTTTATTGAACACGTGTTTTGTGGTTTTTTTAGAATTCACTCCTAATAAGCGGGCGAAGCCGCGCGCGCCCTCTAGTATTTTAATATATGTTTTTTGCATTGATAGTTTTATATTTTAGTAACATAAATTATTACGCGCGGCAGCGCGTAGCCAAGTTCAGTAAAACAGAACTGGCGGGCAGCATCGTGTATAATTTGACACGAACCATTTGAAGCCACTTTTTACCACTTCATAACTCAAAAACTATTCCACTTAAACATGTCGAATTTGGCTCAAATATTTAAACCCGCTACTTGTATACGTGCACCAAATTTCATACACACAGCTCAAACGGTTATTTAGATAATGACGTCCAAAAATCATCAATTTTATCAGGGGTTGACTGACCTATAGACCTTAATTCTAACCCAGTTCTAGATGACTTATAATGCTCTTCATCATTTTTGAGAGGGAGGTGATAGCAATATTATCGTAATATACCCATAGTCTTTCTTCAGGATTTTGTAGAGCTTTTGAGCTCAGGAGCACATAAACGGATTTGGTAACGACACAAACAAGGTATTGCATTCTGCCAATCAACAGATAGTGTCTCGAGAATTGAGCAGAACGTGGGAAACAAAATGTCCTACCCACTACCTTTTGCAGCAAAATCAGCAAATATCATATTAAATTTAAAAATTACCAATAAAATTACCACAAATTAGAAGAAAAACTCCAATATTTCTAAAGTTCAGGAGGCATTTATTTCGAAGCGTAGTTTTCAGTAGTTCACAATTTAGGCAGCGCACATAATATATTCGCTGAGCGAGCTCAAGTAAGAACATCCTCACCTTTTAAATATTTAACCAGCTATAAAGCAAGAGAAGTTGCGAGCTCAAGCTTTTGTCTGAACTTACTTTTATGTTGTCATTATACGCCTTTTTTGTCTATACTTATAAAAAAATCGTAACGAATCGGTGTCTGTACTTGGAAGATATTATATATAAGAAAAAATATTATCATTGGAGATCTTTGTTAATGTAGTAGAATCTAAAATAATGATTTTTATTTTTTTATCTTTTTTTGTTGGATTCTGGCAAGCTCCCCTTAATATATGGAATTTGTTTGATTACAATCGGTGTGTATGATGATTAATATCGTCAACAACACCGAAATTACAAGATTTAGAATCAGGATAGGAGTTAACACGGAAGAAACTACGCTTGCCATGCACTATAAAATATATATTTTATATTTAAGTGAACATTTAAATATAAAATATATATTTTATATTTAAATGTTTTCTTTAATTACGACATTGTTTTAAATTACCTAATGAGGGCGTCGTGGCGCATAGGCACAAGCGTGTGACGTTAAGCGCGACGATTGTGGGAATTGTGTTTTATTGAATTGGTTAAATATTTAGTTTTCAATATTTTACTGTATGATATAATATTGTTTGTAAATGATTGTTTCTATGATGATATAAAAAACTGCAAACTATATGATTATAATATAGATCGAGATTTAGAAATTTCCAAGTAAGTTGACACTTTCTCAAGCTCAGCCACATAGTGTTTGCATGATAGATAGAGATCTTTATGTCTAGCATTATAATCTAATATATTTTTAACCTGGAATTTTTACGGAATCGTAATTTATATGGGAAAACGTACGTTACTACGTTTGCAGTTTGCGTGTAGTTATGGTTTACCTATACAGATATTAAATAATTTTTGGCTAGTAAATAATAATTTGCAGATTCAAAATCATTTACAGTTTTATATTTTCTTTGGTTGCTATTGTTAATTTAAAAGGTGTATATACCATACTAAGGAAGCTACATATAAAATTATAATAGGTACTGTAAAATATGAATTAGTAAATAGAGACCAGCCGTGGCGCAAGGGTACAAGCGTGTGACTATGAACACGACAGGTTGTGGGTTTGAATTCTATTAGGAATAGAAATATTTCATATTTTCATTTCGTCGCTCTGGCAACGGATCGAGGCAAAGCACGACGTTGACTTCCGCCTTTCAATACGCAATGTGGCAGTTCTCCAAAACGCTCAAATTTTAATTTCCTTGTGATTACTCATTAATAGTAAATAATTTTAATAAGATGAATATCGTATTAAATACTTAACTAAATAATAAACAAGGCGTCTAGACAAGTTTGATGATTTAGTATATACAAAAATATATTTTAAGAAAAAAACCTTCAAAAAATTGAATATTTTACGTGGAGATTTGGTGTGTTCTTAGCTTATTTCTTTTCAAAAATATTCGTGAAGAAACTATATTAATTTTATTTGCTATTTTTAATGAAATAAGTACATACTTAAAGTTTTTAATAATAAAACGTGCTTATAATTTAGGTGTAGCTACACAAAAATCGATCGCAAAAAAAGTTCATAAAAATAGCGTCATTGATCGAGCGAGCTTTTGTTTTAAATATTGCCACGAAAATACGTTATCTAACGTAGTGTTTATTTTGGCTTATAATAATGTTAGCATGCAGAGCTTTAATTTC